>ONZH01008724.1:0-28709 GCA_900303285.1 Rhinella marina
GCATGCTGGTAGTGTGTTAGGCTGGTAGTGGTGGCTCCCCTGCTGATCTTGTTGGGGCACAGGTTGCACACCACAGTCCATCGGTCATCCTCACTTTCTTTAAAAAACATTCATTCAGACTTGCGATCATCTAGGCCTCGGAACGGGAGCTTGACTCCGTAAAACAGTTGCTGATCTACCTGCTCTGGCCCTGCTTCTCCCTCTTGCCACCCCACTGCCTCTTCCAACCTGTTCTGGTGCTGCACTTGCCTCCCCCTCAGAAGCACTGTCTTGAGTTGTATTACCAACCCAGCTCGGGTCAGTCACCTCATCATCCAACAGCTCTTCCTCCAATTCCTCACTCTGCTCCCCCCTCAGACTTACTGCCTGACAACAACGTCACTGTCTGACAACCGTGTCTCATCATCAGCATCATCATCATCCGACACCTCTTCACGCACTACTTGCACTAAGTCCACACTCTCATCACCCACAGACTGTGAAAGTTTTAAATTTTGGGCATCGGGACAGAGCAACTGCTCAGGTTGCTGTTTAGCAGTGGTTTATGTCTCTGGTTAGGGTCCTAAAAAAAGTTCCTGTGAGTATGCCTGATCTAAATCCATACTTTCCGTGGGGGGGGCAGGCTGGGGGGAAGGAGGTTGAGCTGGAGGAGACAGATGTCTACTCCCTTGGCTAGCGTGGGTGGACTGCGTGGAAGATTGGGTGGTGGATAAATTACTGGACGCATTGTCCGCTATCCACGTCATCACCTGTTCGCACTGTTGTGGTTTCAATAGTGGTGTACCACGTGAACCAGTAAGTTGCGAGATGAAGCTAGGGAGCGAAACTCTGTGGCGTTCCACTGCTCCCTCATCAACATGTACTGTGTCAACCTTCCCAGGACCACGACCTCTGCCCTCTACACTACTTGAACGCCCACGTCCTTGTCCGCGACCCTTAGCGCTCGGGTTCAACATTTTGTATGTTCATTGCACTGTATGATATATAACAGAGAAAAAACGTAGTCTTTAGACGGCGGCTATTGTACCGCAAACCACTCAATTTTTCACTGCAATGTATGATATATAACTGAGAGGAAAAACTTATATATTCTACACTCCAGCTAGTGTGCAGCATACGACGAAATTTCGCACTGCACTGTAGTATATATGACAGAGGAAAAACGTAGTCTTTAGACGGCGGCTATTGCACCGCAAACCACTCAATTTTTCACTGCACTGTAGGATATATAAAAAAAACGTATTCCCTAGAATGACGCTACTGTACAGCACACTGCATAATTGTTCACTGGACTGTAGTGTATTGAAATGACAGAAAAACGTATTCCCTAGACTGCACTACAGATCTCAGCAAGACAAGGTACAGCAGCAGCAAGAATGAGTACTTTGGGCAATTTATTTTGGGTCTGTGTTTTGACCACGTGCTGTACCTTCTGCCACCAGTCACTGTGTACAGTGTGCAGCCAAGATGGAGGTAGCTGCACTACAAGTCCCAGCCAGCAGCCTGGAGGAGACCAAAAAAAAAAAAAAAGAAGCTTGTAGCCCTTAGAAGGGCTGTTGGGTTCTTTGTGGGTGATTCCTGCCTAACCAACATCTAAATTCAGGCCCTAACACTCTCCCTGACAGACAGCAGCTCTATCCCTAATCTCATGAAGACGGCGTATTAATTTAGCAGCACAGGACCAGATTCTTATATTCAGAGGTCATCTGATCTGGCCAGCCAGTCCCTGCTATCGACTTGTAGGGGCCCCACGTGATGCTAGGAGGTACCAAAGACTCTCCTGCATGTTGATTGGCTGAAAAAAGGCGTCTAACATGCAGGAAGAGGAAGTTGCCATTTCCTCGAGGATCGCGATATGCTCGTCCGAGTAGCGAGCATATGCGAATACCCTAATGCTCGAACGAGCATCAAGCTCCGACGAGCATGTTCGCTCATCTCTAGTTTTTATCCTTGTCTATAACACTATAACATTTTATATCTGAAACAAACTCAGGAGGAGCTGAAGCAGAGGATCGCAGTGGTAGTGGCTCTGGCTGTTACAGTCTAATCAGAGTGGATGTCCTGACTCCGTTGCTTCCTAGGGCACACACTTTCACCCCCTGGTGCATACCCTGATTTTGGGGCCCCTGTCTGATGGTAGTGGGGATGCCCATTATGTTAAGTGTCAGTAGGGGTCCAAGGGAGTGTATGGTGCAGGACCAAGTCAAATGTAACAGAATACACATCTCTCTTTACTTAAGTGCAAAATAGGAGCTGGTGTACGTTTAACAATAACAAATCACAGTTCCAACTGTACACAGTTCAATGTATGGATTTAGGCAAGGATGGGAGTTATATCATTCTTCCCCATCTGTCAAAAGTCTTTTCCTGCAGAATTTATGGCGAGAAATCCTACTCTTGGCTCTGATACCCACAGGGTTTTAGAGATACAACTGTCCAGGTCATGTCCAGGTGTGAAGGGTTTCTTAACAGTGGTAGCAGTTTACCTTGCTTACTCCAATACTTTGCCATTCAGATTCTAACTTCTCTAGTTCTCTCCGTTGTCTTAGGGGCCTTTCAGATGGCCGTGGTATTGCGGATCCGCCAAAATGTGGATCCGCAATACCACGGATGCCAACCAGTGTGTGTTCCGCAAATTGTGGAACACATGGCCCGGCACCCTGTTATAAGTGCCTATTCTTGTCCGCTATTGATTTTTCTGTTTCTGTTTTTTTTTTTTTTTGCAGAGCCACGGCATGGAGCCGCGGCTGCCCGCGATCTTTGAAGTGAACGGGCCACATCTATTCCGCAAAATAGACCGTGTGAACGGTCCTTCTTTCCTTCTGTAGTTCATAGATCATTTAGTCTCCGTAGATTTTTGGGCCTTAAGAGCCTTAGAATGACCTAAGGTTGGGTGGGACCAGCCCACACCTAACCTCCCATGAGTTGTTAATCCCTGTTGTGCCATCGATTAAAGTTATGATGGGTACATATTAAATAACAATGCAATACATTAAATGAAAAAACATTTGTAGATACCCCCACTCTGGAGTAATGCATATCCATTTGTTGTCTTAATAGCAGAAATTAGGAACATTGACCATTAGCAGTGTAAATGTTGGGAGTATTTACATTTTAGTGTAGCAATAAATTGTAGAGGTTATGTATAGTATTTTAATAGTTATGCCACTATGTAGTATATTTTTGGATTGTTGAATCTACCTTTTAGAACACACAGCAATTTTTTTTTTAGGGTTTCATGACAGGTAGTACCTGGGAAGTAGACACATGAATAGTAAATTGACCAAGGGCAGTTTAATGTCCTCTGAAGCTTTATTAAGGGGTTTTCCATGTCATATAAAAACTCAGGCAACCTTGGTAAATGGCTTGAAATAGCAAACAAATGGATATTCACCTGTTTTCTTCCCTGATTCTCCGAGAGCTCACTTCAGTCCTCCGGCGACTGACACAATCTTCCTGGCTGCAGATGTGACATTCTGTTGGGAAAATTTACTCTACGTTTTCTAGAATGTACTATATTGATGTATGTGCAGAATCCTGATCTATGCGATATTGAGGTCAAAAGGTCCTGGAGACATACAGATGTAGCAGGGATTGCGCTCACTGGAATCGCGATTCCTGGCTAACGAATCACGATTCCAGAAGCCCAATACAAGAAATAAAAGTGTAGTTACATGAAACCACCACCAGATTGCGCATGGAACTACAGTTTTAATGGTAGACTTCAGCGCAGCTCCGATCTCTGAGGAAATCGGAGCTGCGCTGGTGTTTTAAAACCCACCCCCTCCAGATTAAAACATTGGTGGCGCAGTGCGTCCTTCACCCAACCCCCCCAGTATTAAAATATTGGTGGCGCAGTGCGCCCGCACCCCAGTGCCCCCCCCCTATTAAAAAGCATTGGTGGCGCAGTGTCCCAACTGCCCCAGTATAAGATACATTGGTGGCAGTGGGGATTGGAGCCAAGCAGCATTATTGCTGGGCTCCGATCAGTTATCATGGCAACCGGACGCCTCCGGTTACCATGGCAACTCAAGTACACAATACATTGGTGGCGCAGTGCGCCCAACACCCCAGTATAATAAACATTGGTGGCAGTGGCCACAGTCGCCCCCCCCCCTCTTTTCATTGGTGGTGCAGTGGGGACCTGACCGGAGCCCAGCGGTGTAATCGCTAGGCTCCGAACAGTTACCATGGCAACCAGACGCTTTTTAAAAAAATAAATAAATAAACAGGGACGAGGTGACAGATTGGTACTATTTTGGGGGGGGGGGGGCATACGCCTTTTTGATCGCTTTGTATTACACTTTTTGTGATGCAAGGTAACAAAAAAAATGCCTTTTTTGACACCATTTTTTATTTTAATTTTTTTTACTGCTTTCAGCTGAGGGGTCAGGTGATGTGAGATTTTCGTAGAGCAGGGTGTTACGGACGTGGCGATACCCAACATGTGTACGTTTTTTTTAATTTGCGTTTTACGTTTTTTTTTGTGGCCCCTGTCCAGCCCCAGAAGGTTGAGGAGCATCACAAGCCTGAGGAGAGGCTGAAGAAGGAAGAGGCTGCTGAGGAGAAGAAGCCTGAGGAAGAGGAGGAGGTGGTAAGTGCTCTGTGTTTGTTTGTTTGTTTTCTATTTTTCAGGATCGTGAATGCAGAGCACTACGTCGGATTCGGTGGACTACGTTGGACCAGCTTTTTTATTTTTTAAATAAAATGGTCAAACAGGGGTCTGGGGGTGTGTTTATTTCAATAAAATATTTTATACTTGTGTGTGTGTATTTTTTTTTACAATACTGCAGTTTTAGTAATCAAGGTTATCTACTGACGGCCCTGATTACTAATACTGGGCTTAGTGCTTGCCGGTATGGCCAGCACTAACCCCAACATCTATTACCCCGGCACCCACCGCCCAGGGGTGTCGGGAAGAGCTGGGTACCCGCAGGACCAGACCTTCTAAATTGAGGGTCTGGTTCTGGGGTGGCTGCAGGCTGGTACCATTAGGCTGGGAAGGGCCAATATCCGTGTCCCTTCCCACCCTGGTAGTGCCAGGCTGCTGCTGCTGGTTGTATCTGGCTGGAGAATGAAAAAAGGGAGGGACCCCACGCCATTTTATTTATTTATTTATTTTTTTAAAAAGTGTCCGGTTGCCATGGTAACTGATCAGAGCCCAGCGATTACACCGCTGGGCTACGGTCAGGTCCCCACTGCACCACCAATGAAAAGAGGGGGGGGGCGCCTGTGGCCACTGCCACCAATGTTTATTATACGGGGGGAAGAGCGCACTGCACCATCAATGTTTTAAACCGAGGGGGGGGTGTCGGGCGCACTGCGCCACCAATGTATTGTGTACTGGAGTTGCCATGCAACCAGGCGTCCGGTTGCCATGGTAACTGATCGGAGCCCAAAAATAACGCTGCTGGGCTCCGATCCCCACTGTGCCACCAATGCTTAACGGGGGAGGGGGCGACAGGGCGCACTGCGCCACCAATGTATATTATACTGGAGGAGGGGGGGATAGGGCGCACTGCGCCACCAATGTATATTTAGGGGGTTGCCATGGTAATGGACATGCATCATTATCAACGTCAATGAGAATATATCTACGCAATAACATTTGTGAAACATACAAGTTAGAAAAGTAGTCCATATGCCTATGAAATAGTGGTAGATTGTTTCTATCATTTAAACAGTGATCCTAAAATTTCAGATTTTACAATTTAAAGAAAAACTGTCACCACATACCTCCATGTTAAGACACGTAAACTGTTAGATTTGCTATGCCCTCCTTATTGAAACTTTTTTTTTTGTTCCAGTCCAAATCTGGCCAGCCCTGCCCCCAGCTTTGAGTGACAGGGCCAGGAGGTGCAAATGCAGTACAGCCCTGATGCTTGCCACGTCTGTGCAGTATCGATGACTTTAGCCCTGGGGTAAGGTTGGCTGTGATAGAGTTGAACTTTTAGTGCGACGAGGGGCACGGTGATTTCTTTGTGGACGGAGACACAGATCTGGATGGGAATGTAAATGTTTGAATACGGAGACCACAATGAATCTAACACTTCAGTTGGTTTAATATTGAGGTATGTGGTGACAGAGTCCCTTGAACTTCACATTGCAACCATTTATTATGCCTTTGTAAGCCCTTCTGTGGAGAAAATACTTTTCATAGGCCTGCAAACAATAATGTAAATGATCACCGATATGCATATCATTCAAATACTCAAAAAATCTCCATGTTTTAAAGAAAATTCAAATGTTTATGCCAGAATAATTGTCTATAGAAAATAGATACCATGACCAGTTATTTTGCATGTTTTAGTATCTTCCTCAAACCAATTGATTACACAGATTACACCCATTGAAGCATGATACCACTAGTCTCAATAGCACCCCCTGAGCATCCTATGAGTGATTGCTGGCATTGTTAAATTAGTGGCAAATGTGTATGGTTTCATATATGGGATAGATGTCAAGACCATGGCTGCCTTTTGGAAAGAATAGGTGGTACCATTGTTAGTGGCGGAGTCCAAAAATGAGATCAATAACATCTGCTGCACATTAGTCACCCCACAAGACCTGTACAATTACCTCTACATCTTATAACAAGTCACCACAATTCCCCAAACGGCATCTACATGGATTGGCTGGAAAAACCACGTGACCTCGAATATTAATAACTCAGGTCTTCCTGCTCGTTCGCATATGCTGCGTGAACTTAGTCAGGGACAGAGGCTGGAGAAGGGAGAGATAGGTTTTAGCTGTTGGACAGGCAGGAGCGTGATTAAAAGCCCTTATCAGGGCTACTATAGTGCAGTACAGTGATAGCTTTACTACTATATACACTCTGCAGAGAACGGCTGCTGTATTCAGGGATAGCTGCTGGAGTAGGGACAGAGAGAGGCATTAGGGGTGTATTAGGTGCTCTGCTACATACCAAACTATATTTGGCACTACTGTTCTGCGTTCTTTTTGGCTGCAAAACCCTGTTATATACCTAGTGTGTATATGCACCATCTGATCTTCTGGCAGTATACGGCTGTGTACATTTTTTTTTTTTTTTTTTTTTAAATACAGTTTCTTTGGCTCTAGTGTTCTGGGTTCTGTGTGCCTGCAATACCCTTTTTGTATACCAGATGTAAATACCCACCGTCTGACCTGGTAGTATACGGCTGTGTACGCCAAATATTGTAACCAAAAAAAAAAAAAATGCGGAGGGCTAGCGGAATCGGACGTGGACGAGGACGGGGGCGCGGAAATGCTGTTGGGGGCCTTGTTGAAGCCAGTGGGGATACAATGCGTGCTGGTGAGGGGCAGCCAGGATTCCGCTCATCCAGAATCCCTGCGTTTATGGGACAGTTAAGCAGGGGGTGGGTTACACCGCTGTTGAGGCCTGAGCAGTGTGAACAGGTGGTGCAATGGATAGCCGATAGCGCTTCCACACAGTTGTCCACCAGCCAGTCATCCACACAGTCTCACTCTGACCCTCCTTCCTCCACACCTGGCCAACAGAGTCATCCCACCCTTGACCCCTCCCAGGAGCTCTTTTCGGGTCCTTTTTCAGATGTGCCGGAAGAATCCCTGGAGCTACCAGAGGAATTTGTTTGTAGTGATGCCCAACCACTTGAGTATTCGCCATCTCCTGCTGATGTGGACCCTGAACCAGCATCTGTTATCATGAGCGATGATGATGAGACGCAGTTGCCATCAAAGGAGGCTGTTGGAATGTCCAGTGGGCAGGAGGAGGAGCAGAGTGAGGAAGTGGAAGAGGAGGTGGTGGATGACGAAATGACCGACCCCACTTGGCCAGGGGTGATGTCCAGCGGGGAAAGCAGTGGAGAGGTGGTGGTCTGCGCAGCACCGAAAAAGGCAGCAAGAGGCAGAGGGATGTCCACAGGCAGAGGACAGTCCAGACAGAGAAGTGAGGCCACAGCCAGCAGGGCCGAAGCTGTTCCCGGCAGCAGTCAGTCGCGCGAAGCTCCCCCCTCGAGGCCTCGTACTTCTGTGGTGTGGAGATTTTTTAATGTTTGTGCGGATGACAAACTGAGCGCGGTTTGCACACTCTGCCACTCAAAACTGAGTAGGGGCTCTGAGAAGAGCAATATTACCACCTCAGGCATGCGGCGTCACTTGGAAGTCAAGCACTGGGCTGAGTGGGAGAGAGCAAACGCAATACAACCTGCGCCAGATCTTCCTGCCACTGCCTCTTCCCCTTTGTTGTGTGCTGCCACTGCGGTCCAGACCTCCAGCCAGGACACCTCCACATCTGCCTCGACTACTTTGGGGCCTTCTCCTGCTGCCTCCCCTTCCCCCGCATCTTCACACTCCTCGTCCCATCAACTGTCCATCTCGCAGGCGTTCGACCGCAGGCGGAAGTACGCCTCGAGTCACCCCCAAGCCCAAGCCTTAAACTGCCACATCTCCAAACTGCTGGCCCTGGAGATGTTGCCGTTTAGGCTTGTGGAGACGCAGGCCTTCCGGGACCTGATGGCGGCTGCCGCACCTCGCTATTCCGTCCCCAGCCGCCACTACTTTTCCCGGAGTGCCGTCCCCGCCCTGCACCAGCACGTGTCGCGTAACATCAGGCGGGCCCTGAGGTACGCAGTCAGCGCAAAGGTCCACTTGACCACCGACTCGTGGACAAGCGCTTGCGGCCAGGGACGATACATCTCTTTGACGGCACACTGGGTGAATGTTGTGGAAGCGGGGACGGGGGTCGCAAAGAGAGACGGCCTACCTACCACCCCCATCCCAAGATTGCCAGCAGGGGTTCTGATAAACCTCCCTCCTCTTCCTCCTCCTCTGCCTTAACATCGCCCTCAGCCGCTAGCTGGAAGCGTTGCAGCACTGGCGCGGGGAGACGTCAGCAGGCGGTGCTTAAGCTCATCAGCTTGGGCGACAGGAAGCACAGCTCCCCAGAGGTGAGGGACGCCATATTGCAGCAGACGGAGATGTGGCTTTCGCCGCTGCAGCTAGGACCAGGCATGGTCGTGTGCGATAATGGCCGTAACCTGGTGGCGGCTCTGGAGCTTGCCGAACTCAATCACGTACCATGCCTGGCCTACGTTTTTAATCTGGTAGTCCAAAAATTTCTAAAGACTTACTTCAACCTGGCAGAGCTACTGGTGAAAGTGCGGCGCTTGTGCGCTCACTTTCGGAAGTCAACTGTAGCTGCTGCTAGCTTAAAAAAACTCCAGCAACGCCTCCATTTGCCTGAACATCGGCTGTTGTGCGACCTGCCGACTCGCTGGAATTCCACCTATTCCATGTTGTCCAGGGTGTGTGAGCAGCAGAGAGCATTGATGGAGTACCAGATTATGAATCCACGCGTGCCTCCAACTCAGCTCCCTCAGTTTGCCAACCACGAGTGGCCATGGATGGCAGACATATGCGATGTACTGCGTATCTTTGAGGAGTCCACCAAGAAGGTCAGCAGCGAGGACGCTATAGTGAGCGTAACCATCCCGCTCCTATGCGTCCTTAAAGAATCGCTCATCGCAATAAGGGAGAACGCATTGCACGCAGAGGAGACGGGGGTAGGAGGAGACAGGGGTAGGAGGAGTCTGGCACACATGGCTGACTTCATGCTGGGCTGCTTTTCCCGGGACACACGTGTTGTCCGGATAGTGGAGAACAAACTGTACTGGGTCTTCGCACTCCTGGACCCCCGGTATAAAGATAACGTCTCCTCTTTTATTCCGGTAGAGGAGAGGACGAATCGATTGCTGGAATACCAGAGGGAACTCGTGCAGAACATGATGGAGATTTTCCCACCCACCATCGCTGGCGGCAGAGAGGTGAGGGTCTCCCAGAGTCCCACAACATCGATCAGGCCCACAGCCACCAGGGGAACACTCTCCAAGGTGTGGGACACGTACATGGCACCCCCTCGTGCAACTTCCATCACTGCGGGGCCCGCTATCAGCAGGAGGGACAAGTATCGGCGGATGTTGCGGGAGTACCTGGCAGACCGTACCCCTGTCCTCCCCGATCCCTCGGCGTCCTACACTTACTGGGTCTCCAAGTTGGACACGTGGCTGGAACTGTCCCTGTACGCCTTGGAGGTGCTTGCCTGCCCTGCCGCCAGCGTGCTATCAGAAAGGGTGTTCAGCGCAGCCGGGGGCATTATAACCGATAGGCGCAGCCGCCTGTCAACCGACAGTGCCGACAGGCTGACGCTAATCAAAATGAACAGCAAGTGGATTGACCCGGACTTTGCTTCTCCACCAGTGGAAAGCAGCCAAAAGTGAAGTGCCATCTGTATGAAGTGCTATTTCCTCCTCAACCGCCGTAGAATTGCTCCGTAAAAAAAAAAAAAAAAAAAAATAATAATATTTATGGCTCACCTCTTGGGCCTACAAGCAATTTTTATCATGGCTCACCTCTTGGGCCTACAAGCAATTTTTATCATGGCTCACCTCTTGGGCCTACAAGCAATTTTTATCATGGCTCACCTCTTGGGCCTACAAGCAATTTTTATCATGGCTCACCTCTTGGGCCTACAACAATTTTTATTATGGCTCACCTCTTGGACCTTAATACAATTTTTAAGAGGTCTCACCTCTTTGGCCTCCATATAATTTTTTCGAGGGCTCACCTCAAGCTAACTTTGCGCACTCATTAAAATATTTTCACAACAAGGACCTAAGAGCCCTCGATGGGAGAGCTTTGTGTGGGGGCCTGTTATAGGGAAGAGATGCGGCCCTGCGGGCTCTAGCCTGCCTTCTCCATGAGCCTCTGGCCAGCCCACGGCCTCTTCCTGCCTTTTGCGGTCCTACGCATCCCTCAACATCCCCACTGCTTTACCTGCTAGACATGACACTGGGCCAGGTCGGGTCACTGACTTCGTCATACTCAACCACCTCCTCTTACACTGCCTCACTTTGCTCTAACAGCCTCCCTTGCTGGCAACTGTGTCTCATCATCGTCCCTAATCATTTTACACTTTAGTGCCCGTTCCACACCACCATCAGCTAGAGATGGAGCTTGCTCCAGTGTTTGGGCATCAGAACAAACAAAATCCTCAGATAGCTCCTGCGATTCTTGCATGGGTGGGAACACTGGGTTGATAATATTGGGCAGGGTGGGAGAAAGGAGGGTCAGAGTGAGGTCCCTGCAGTTTCTGCAGGCTATCGACGAGACTGGACTTTGTGGACTTGACTGGGTGGTGGACAGATTTAACAAATGTAGAAGGAGAAGGAGGGGTTTGCCGAGCTGTCTGTAAGGGTTGCGGAAATCCAGACAGAACCAAGGCCCAAAACTTGGGTGGGGGTAGCAGGTTTGCCCGTCCCCGCCTCCACAACATTCACCCAGTGTGCTGTCAGGGAGATGTAGCATCCCTGGCCTCAAACCAAAGTGTTGGTGGTCAAATGGCCTTTTGCAGTAACCGTGTTACTCGGGCGTGGATGATGTTTTGGGACATGTGCCTGGGCAAGGCAGGGATGGCACAGAGGGAAAAATAGTGATGGCTTGATTGCTTTCCCCCTTGCCTATGCCATCTGTGGTTGTCATAGGCAACGTGATTTTAAGGGGTGCAGAATTTTATCTTCTTTTTTGTCTAGTTTGGCTTGGGGTCCATGGCAATGTAGAGGAAAGAAGGTTTCCTTGTATGGTCTCACTTTACAGAGAGGTTATATTGTCTTTGGAGTGTATTGTTGAGAGGCTGTGATAGTGGCGTAATAGTGCGACTTGGGCGCGTTATATGCACCCAGACATGCTTCCCCTGCTGTCCCAGTTGCATTCCAGCAGTGTTGGCATCCTTTTCTGAGGTTTCAGGGTGGACTTGGTGACCTCCAAGTGGTCGAATTGAGATTTCCAAGTGGCGAGCATTTTTTTCCCATAGACTTTAATGGGATTCGATATTCGGTCGAATAGTCGAATATCGCGGTCTATTCGAATCGAATTTCGAACTTTCGAATATTTCACTACTCGCTCATCTCTAATCCTCACCAAAAGTACTCAATGGATTCTTAAAACAGGACCTGTCCTGACATGTCTGTTATGGTAACTACTTGCAATAAGAATTATGGTATTGCTGTAAATGTTGTGCCACTCCTATATTACTACTAGAGATTTATGAATGATTTTCCAGCAGTCTGAAATAAAGATCAACTGGGTGTTACCAGTTGGGGATATGTCCTTGCACAGTCTGACACTGGCAGCACTGATTGGATATTGTCACAGTCTGCAGGGGCACTCCCTCCAATTGCTAGCGCTCAGTTGTCAATTCATTTATAAACTTCTGGTAGGAAACAGAGGAATGCTACAACATAGATTCATAAGAGTATGTGTTCCAGAATGGTCATTTAATGTGGAATACAATTATAAACTAAAGAAGACTGCCATCAGTGATTGCATATTCTCTTTAAAGGTAATGTGCCATTAGAAGATTACTTAATGTTTAAATCAAATATTTTATACTGTATTTAGTGAATTTGTTTTATAATTTTATTTTTCCATGACACTATGTATTTAAAACATAGACACAATGGAAAGAGCTAACTAACTTCTATTGGATATTTTTATAGACATGTTCTGTGACCTGTGCAGCAGTCAGGAGATGGTAGAAAAATAGTGATATCCATTATTGTGACTGGTGGATCCTAATAATGGATGTTATTGATATATAGGTGATACTTCTCATTGTTACTACCTTTGGTGGAAAAATGATTGCTGAATAGTGGCCTGTACAGACCAGGAAATTTTGACACATGAGAAAATTCATTATTATATGTATCAATTCATCGGTATATTCCAACTCACTTGAACATTGTTTGTTTACTTCAATGTTAATGGTGATTTGCACCTGTTAAAGCTGAAAAGCAACCAAATAACCAACATTAAGCTACATAATTATACACTTATTACCAGATGCTAAATAAGAAACTGAACGCCTATGGGAATTAAATTGTTATGCAGTACACTGATTCCTTGTTAAGGTGAAGGTTATTAATATGTTCATTAATAATAATAATATTTTTATTCATAAGGCGCTGAGAGATTACAGTACTATACAAAAGATTACAGGGTGCTTAAACATACAATTACAATCAGGCACAATGTCAATGTTGCAATGTGAAACTAAGGGGAGAGGTTCCTGCTTACAAGAATTTAATCTGCACGGAACATGGCTACAATAGGAACAATGGCATTCATTGCACTATTACTATGGACCAAATTCAATAACTAATATCTAGATACCACTCTACATGCAACCCCCAACGCTACCAATTATTGTTATCCCGACTATCCCTGTCAATTCCTCACACTCTTGGGTTAAGCCTTAAGATGAGCCAAGTTTACAAAACTTCGATTTGACTGCTTCATTGAATTTCACAAAGAAATTTGCTTTGTGACGAGTTACTCCATCACATTTCTTTGTAAGTAGTGGGCGCAATGAGGGGGAACGGTGATTGCGCCGCCCCCGTCATTGTACTGCTCAGATGCCATGTTCATTGCTGATCGTGGCATCTGAAATTAAAAAAAAAAAAATAATAATAATAATAAATATTATTATTATTATTATTATTATATGATGGCTTTCGGGGGTTAATCAGTAAAAATAAATACTTTATCCATTTGAGCGCAAAGAGGCCGCCACGGCCATCTTGATTGATGATCCACAAAATCTCACATGGTATGTGATGGCGTCATCACACTGGTTGGCGTGGTGAAGTCATACGTAACTGCTCAGGAGATTTTGTTATATAGATATTTAACAGGCACACTCACATATGGGATGCATGTAGGAAATGTTAAAATATGAGCATTTATTAAACAAAAAAATTTAAATTTATGATAGTGCCAGCGCTGACAATCGAAGATTAAAAATAATAGTATTAAAAACCAAAAGGAAATAATTGTATAAATCAAACAGTGAATATCTATATACAGTACAGACCAAAAGTTTGGACACACCTTCTCATTCAAAGAGTTTTCTGTATTTTCATGACTATGAAAATTGTAGATTCACACTGAAGGCATCAAAACTATGAATTAACACATGTGGAATTATATACTTAACAAAAAAGTGTGAAACAACTGCAAACATGTCTTATATTCTAGGTTCTTCAAAGTAGCCACCTTTTGCTTTGATTACTGCTTTGCACACTCTTGGCATTCTCTTGATGATCTTCAAGAGGTAGTCACCTGAAATGGTATTCCAACAGTCTTGAAGGAGTTCCCAGAGATGCTTAGCACTTATTGGCCCTTTTGCCTTCACTCTGTGGTCCAGCTCACCCCAAACCATCTCAATTCGGTTCAGGTCTGGTGACTGTGGAGGCCAGGTCATCTGGCGTAGCACCCCATCACTCTCCTTCTTGGTCAAATAGCCCTTACACAGCCTGGAAGTGTGTTTGGGGTCATTGTCCTGTTGATAAATAAATTATGGTCCAACTAAACGCAAACCGGATAAAATAGCATGCCACTGCAAGATGTTGTGGTAGCCATGCTGGTTCAGTATGCCTTCAATTTTGAATAAATCCCCAACAGTGTAACCAGCAAAGCTCCGCCACACCATCACACCTCCTCCTCCATGCTTCAAGGTGGAAACCAGACATGGAGAATCCATCCGTTCACCTTTTCTGCGTCGCACAAAGACACGGTGGTTGGAACCAAAGATCTCAAATTTGGACTCAAAGCACAGATTTCCCCTGGTCTAATGTCCATTCCTTGTGTTCTTTAGCCCAAACAAGTCTCCTCTGCTTGTTGCCTGTCCTTAGCAGTGGTTTCCTAGCAGCTATTTTACCATGAAGGCCTGCTGCACACAGTCTCCTCTTAACAGTTGTTGTAGAGATGTGTCTGCTGCTAGAACTCTGTGTGGCATTGACCTGGTCTCTAATCTGAGCTGCTGTGAACCTGCGATTTCTGAGGCTGGTGACTCGGATGAACTTAACCTCCACAGCAGAGGTGACTCTTGGTCTTCCTTTCCTGGGGCGGTCCTCATGTCAGCCAGTTTCTTTGTAGCGCTTGATGGTTTTTGCAACTGCACTTGGGGACACTTTCAAAGTTTTCCCAATTTTTCGGACTGACTGACCTTCATTTCTTAAAGTAATGATGGCCACTCGTTTTTCTTTACTTAGCTGCTTTTTTCATGCCATAATACAAATTCTAACAGTCTATTCAGTAGGACTATCAGCTGTGTATCCACCTGACTTCTGCCCAACACAACTCATGGTCCCAACCCCATTTATAAGGCAAGAAATCCCACTTATTAAACCTGACAGGGCACACCTGTGAAGTGAAAACCATTTCAGGTGACTACTTCTTGAAGCTCATCAAGAGAATGCCAAGAGTGTGTAAAGCAGTAATCAAAGCAAAAGGTGGCTACTTTGAAGAACCTAGAATATAAGACATATTTACAGTTGTTTCACACTTTTGTTAAGTATATAATTCCACGTTTTAATTCATAGTTTTGATGCCTTCAGTGTGAATCTACAATTTTCATAGTCATGAAAATACAGAAAACTCTTTGAATGAGAAGGTGTGTCCAAACTTTTGGTCTGTACTGTATGTATATCAACAATAGTAGAGGTGTAAGAGTATTTGCTCAATTTATTCAGTACAGTGTATATATGTGTATAACTTTGTAGGATATCAAAGCGTTAATTCCAATGAATTATAGTGGTTCTTCTTTAGTATGTATATAAGTCTGGTAGTTCTATGTCCAGAATTTGCTTAATGTATATTACTTATTCATACAGTTGAATATTTAAGTAGTTAGATATTTGGTAGGATTCAATAATATACGTTGCTGCGTATAGTATATACAATGTTTGTTCGATTGTACGTTCGTTTTTTTGTACGTTACCCTCCAGCGATTTCTTCCCCCGTTCATCCACTACTGGCCGTGCTGTGATGCTGTAGGCTGTAGACTGGGCGTGTAGCGGTCCTGCGCGCCTTTTCACAGCGTCCCACGTGGTGTCCCACATGGTCACTTGCCGCTTCTATGAATGCAGCACTGTAGGTAAATAGTTGTAGCCTCTTCGTTATTTCAATATACGGGTGGAAGTCAGAGGTTCTAACTAGAGATGAGCGAGTAGTGAAATATTCGAAAGTTCGAAATTTGATTCGAATAGACCGCGATATTCGACTATTCGACCGAATATCGAATCCCATTAAAGTCTATGGGAAAAAAAAAGCTCGCCACTTGGAAATCTCAATTCGACCACTTGGAGGTCACCAAGTCCACCCTGAAACCTCAGAAAAGGATGCCAACACTGCTGGAATGCAACTGGGACAGCAGGGGAAGCATGTCTGGGTGCATATAACACGCCCAAGTCGCACTATTACGCCACTATCACAGCCTCTCAACAATACACTCCAAAGACAATATAACCTCTCTGTAAAGTGAGACCATACAAGGAAACCTTCTTTCCTCTACATTGCCATGGACCCCAAGCCAAACTAGACAAAAAAGAAGATAAAATTCTGCACCCCTTAAAATCACGTTGCCTATGACAACCACAGATGGCATAGGCAAGGGGGAAAGCAATCAAGCCATCACTATTTTTCCCTCTGTGCCATCCCTGCCTTGCCCAGGCACATGTCCCAAAACATCATCCACGCCCGAGTAACACGGTTACTGCAAAAGGCCATTTGACCACCAACACTTTGGTTTGAGGCCAGGGATGCTACATCTCCCTGACAGCACACTGGGTGAATGTTGTGGAGGCGGGGACGGGCAAACCCGCTACCCCCACCCAAGTTTTGGGCCTTGGTTCTGTCTGGATTTCCGCAACCCTTACAGACAGCTCGGCAAACCCCTCCTTCTCCTTCTACATTTGTTAAATCTGTCCACCACCCAGTCAAGTCCACAAAGTCCAGTCTCGTCGATAGCCTGCAGAAACTTCAGGGACCTCACTCTGACCCTCCTTCCTCCCACCCTGCCCAATGTTATCAACCCAGTGTTCCCACCCATGCAAGAATCGCAGGAGCTATCTGAGGATTTTGTTTGTTCTGATGCCCAAACACTGGAGCAAGCTCCATCTCTAGCTGATGGTGGTGTGGAACGGGCACTAAAGTGTAAAATGATTAGGGACGATGATGAGACACAGTTGCCAGCAAGGGAGGCTGTTAGAGCAAAGTGAGGCAGTGTAAGAGGAGGTGGTTGAGTATGACGAAGTCAGTGACCCGACCTGGCCCAGTGTCATGTCTAGCAGGTAAAGCAGTGGGGATGTTGAGGGATGCGTAGGACCGCAAAAGGCAGGAAGAGGCCGTGGGCTGGCCAGAGGCTCATGGAGAAGGCAGGCTAGAGCCCGCAGGGCCGCATCTCTTCCCTATAACAGGCCCCCACACAAAGCTCTCCCATCGAGGGCTCTTAGGTCCTTGTTGTGAAAATATTTTAATGAGTGCGCAAAGTTAGCTTGAGGTGAGCCCTCGAAAAAATTATATGGAGGCCAAAGAGGTGAGACCTCTTAAAAATTGTATTAAGGTCCAAGAGGTGAGCCATAATAAAAATTGTTTGTAGGCCCAAGAGGTGAGACCTCTTAAAAATTGCTTGTAGGCCCAAGAGGTGAGCCATGATAAAAATTGCTTGTAGGCCCAAGAGGTGAGCCATGATAAAAATTGCTTGTAGGCCCAAGAGGTGAGCCATAAATATTATTATTTTTTTATTTTTTTTTTTTACGGAGCAATTCTACGGCGGTTGAGGAGGAGGTGGAGGAGGAAATGGCACTTCATACAGATGGCACTTCACTTTTGGCTGCTTTCCACTGGTGGAGAAGCAAAGTCCGGGTCAATCCACTTGCTGTTCATTTTGATTAGCGTCAGCCTGTCGGCACTGTCGGTTGACAGGCGGCTGCGCTTATCGGTTATAATGCCCCCGGCTGCGCTGAACACCCTTTCTGATAGCACGCTGGCGGCAGGGCAGGCAAGCACCTCTAAGGCGTACAGGGACAGTTCCAGCCACGTGTCCAACTTGGAGACCCAGTAAGTGTAGGACGCTGAGGGATCGGGGAGGACAGGGGTACGGTCTGCCAGGTACTCCCGCAACATCCGCCGATACTTGTCCCTCCTGCTGATAGCGGGCCCCGCAGTGATGGAAGTTGCACGAGGGGGTGCCATGAACGTGTCCCACACCTTGGAGAGTGTTCCCCTGGTGTCTGTGGGCCTGATCGATGTTGTGGGACTCTGGGAGACCCTCTCCTCTCTGCCACCAGCGATAGTGGGTGGGAAAATCTCCATCATGTTCTGCACGAGTTCCCTCTGGTATTCCAGCAATCGATTCGTCCTCTCCTCTACCGGAATAAAAGAGGAGACGTTATCTTTATACCGGGGGTCCAGGAGTGCGAAGACCCAGTACAGTTTGTTCTCCACTATCCGGACAACACGTGTGTCCCGGGAAAAGCAGCCCAGCATGAAGTCAGCCATGTGTGCCAGACTCTGAATAGGCATGACGTCACTGCCCCCACCAGAAGGATCACTTGCCATTTCCTCCCCTTCCTCTTCCACCTCCTCTCCGCCCCATCCGCGCTGAACCAATGGGACGCACACAGCCTGACTGCTACCCTCGCCGCCAGCATCCTCCTCCTCTTCCACAGCCACCTCCACGTCGTCGTCCTCCTCCTCCTCATCCTCCTCCTCCTCCTGCAACTGTCACCGAGAAGCAGACAAGTGTGGTCTGACTGTGTAGCTCCGTTGCGTCTCCTCCTACCCCTGTCTCCTCTGCGTGCAATGCGTTCTCCCTTATTGCGATGAGCGATTCTTTAAGGACGCATAGGAGCGGGATGGTTACGCTCACTATAGCGTCCTCGCTGCTGACCTTCTTGGTGGACTCCTCAAAGATACGCAGTACATCGCATATGTCTGCCATCCATGGCCACTCGTGGTTGGCAAACTGAGGGAGCTGAGTTGGAGGCACGCGTGGATTCATAATCTGGTACTCCATCAATGCTCTCTGCTGCTCACACACCCTGGCCAACATGGAATAGGTGGAATTCCAGCGAGTCGGCAGGTCACACAACAGCCGATGTTCAGGCAAATGGAGGCGTTGCTGGAGTTTTTTTAAGCTAGCAGCAGCTACAGTTGACTTCCGAAAGTGAGCGCACAAGCGCCGCACTTTCACCAGTAGCTCTGCCAGGTTGGGGTAAGTCTTTAGAAATTTTTGGACTACCAGATTAAAAACGTGGGCCAGGCATGGTACGTGATTGAGTTCGGCAAGCTCCAGAGCCGCCACCAGGTTACGGCCGTTATCGCACACGACCATGCCTGGTCCTAGCTGCAGCGGCGACAGCCACATCTCCGTCTGCTGCAATATGGCGTCCCTCACCTCTGGGGCGCTGTGCTTCCTGTCACCCAAGCTGATGAGCTTAAGCACCGCCTGCTGACGTCTCCCCGCGCCAGTGCTGCAACGCTTCCAGCTAGCGGCTGAGGGCGATGTTAAGGCAGAGGAGGAGGGTTTATCAGAACCCCTGCTGGCAATCTTGGGCGGGGGTGGTAGGTAGGCCATCTCTGTTTGCGACCCCGGTACACAGCCGTGTACTACAAGGTCAGACGGTGTGTATTAACACCACGTATATAAGAGTTTTGCAGGCATGCAGAACGCACAGTACAGGTGCCAAATAAAAGGCCTTTTTTTTTTAATATTTCTAGGTACACAGCCGTGTACTACAAGGTCAGACGGTGTGTATTAACACCACGTATATAAAAGAGTTTTGCAGGCACGCAGAACACACAGTACAGGTGCCAAATAAAAGGCCTTTTTTTTTAATATTTCTAGGTACACAGCCGTGTACTACAAGGTCAGACGGTGTGTATTAACACCACGTATATAAAAGAGTTTTGCAGGCACGCAGAACACACAGTACAGGTGCCAAATAAAAGGTCTTTTTTTTTTAAATATGTCTGATTACACAGCCGTGTACTAACAGGTCAGACGGTGGGTATTAACAGCACGTATACAAAAAGGGTATTGCAGGCACACAGAACACTAGAGCCAAAGAAACTGTATTTAAAAAAAAAAAATGTACACAGCCGTATACTGCCAGAAGATCAGATGGTGCATATACACACTAGGTATATAACAGGGTTTTGCAGCCAAAAAGAACGCAGAACAGTAGTGCCAAATATAGTTTGGTATGTAGCAGAGCACCTAATACACCACTAATGCCTCTCTCTGTCCCTACTCCAGCAGCTATCCCTGAATACAGCAGCCGTTCTCTGCAGAGTGTATATAGTAGTAAAGCTATCACTGTACTGCACTATAGTAGCCCTGATAAGGGCTTTTAATCATGCTCCTGCCTGTCCAACAGCTAAAACCTATCTCTCCCTTCTCCAGCCTCTGTCCCTGACTAAGTTCACGCAGCATATGCGAACGAGCAGGAAGAGCTGAGTTATTAATATTCGAGGTCACGTGGTTTTTCCAGCCAATCCATGTAGACGCCGTTTTCGCGCTGCCAGCGTGCTCCGCGGGCCTGTCATACCCCCCCTGCATGGTGATTGGTGGAAAAAGAGCGCCAGGGAAGGTGGGAGGGGAAACTAATTCTAAGTGCGCCATCGCCGTTATACTCGATCGAAATCGAGTATGCCGAATAGCATAGTATTCGATCGAATACCGGCTCGATCGAACACTACTCGCTCATCTCTAGTTCTAACGTCTACCTTAATATACTTTGATATCAAATCTCCAGATTTAATCCGGAGAGGGATGGGTAATTCATATATAGATATGTAAATTACCACATGGTGCAGTAGTTCAGTTGTGATATATTGGTATCAAAGTCCATATAAATAATATATAGTTGAGTTGGATCTGCCGCTATTATACTCCAAACACGTTTTGGGGTTTCCTCCCCTTCTTCAGTGGAAACCCCGAAACGCGTTTGGCGTATAATAAGCGAACAAACATTGTATATACTATACGCAGTAACGTATATTATTGAATCCTACCAAGTATCTTACTACTTAACTATTCAACTGTATGAATAAGTAATATACATTAAGCAAATTCTGGACATAGAATCTTATATACATACTAAAGAAGAACCAGGGGCGGACACAGACAGCAGAGGGCCCTTGTGCAAGGAATGTGTTTGGGCCCCCCCCCCCCCTTTCCCAAACCAAATTCTCAACCTAACCTAAGGTGTCCTAACATTACATACAGCAATACAAAACACACAGGATAAGACTACTTTCACACATGCAGAACTACGCTCCAGTCACCTGATTTGGCAGAGAATGCATGAAATTGGCCGGACACAAACTCAGGCATGCAGCAGTTTGTGTCCCGCTGATTCTCTGCATTTTTGCCAGATTGTGGCCGGATCTCTGCCGTACCCCATTATAGTTAATGGGGCCGGCGGGCATTCTGCATCCAGCAGTGCCGGATCCAGTGAATTCCAGAAGGCTGTTCTCTGCTGGACCAGCCTGCCAGAATCACTAACTCAAACGTAGCCTTATACAGCGCCACATACCTCTTACATCCAGTGACGTCTTCTTAGATGATGTTCTCTTTCCTCATCTTCTCCTTTCAGACCAGACCGCCATGATGATTTCTTTCAGCCATCTCTTCTCTCTGTGGAGTTTGACAAATAGACATCTTAGTTTCCTACTTTTCCATCATTCTCCCACCTTCTTGAACTCCCCATCCTGCCACCCCCAATACTGTGCCCACTGTGCTCCCCAAAACTATACTGCAGAAACAGTCCCCCTCAAATACTACCGCCTTCAGTAATTATTGGCACACAGCGCCCTAAAAAATAACTGTGCGCAGGAAATAGTGTCCCTGACACTAAATTATAACCAAAATGTTCCCCATAAATCAGTGCTAAGCTGATACTGTGCCCCCCACCATAATAGCTCCCCAAAGTCCCATCAATAGAAATAATTAGTGCCCCCGGCCAGCCAATGTCCCCATAGTGCCCTCATAATGTGTGCCAATGCCCCCTACTATGTACCCAAAAAAAACCTCTTAGTGCCCCTATACAATGACCCCAATAGTTCTCCTCTCCCCCCTTCTCCATAGTGCCCCCATGTCTGCCAGTATACAATATAGGGCCCCCATAGTGATCCTCCCCCTCCATAGTGCCAGTAATATATATATATATAGGGCCCACCTTAGTGGTCCTCCTCCAGAGTGCCCCCCATAATGCTCCTCCTCCATAGTGCCCCCATGTGAGCCAGTATATATGATAGGGCCCCCCATAGTGCTCCTCCTAGATAGTGCCCTCATTGTGCTCCTCCTCCATAGTGCCCCCATTGTGCTCCTCCTCCATAGTGCCCCCATTGTGCTCCTCCTCCATAGTGCCCTCCATAGTGCCCCTCCTCCATAGTGGCCCCCCATAGTGCTCCTCCTCCCATAGTGCCCCCATAGTGCTTCTCCTCCATAGTGGCCCCCCATAGTGCTCCTCCTCTATAGTGGCCCCCACATAGTGCTCCTCTCCATAGTGCCCCCCATAGTGCTCCTCCTCCATAGTGCCCCCATAGTGCTCCTCCTCCATAGTGGCCCCCCATAGTGCTCCTCCTCCATAGTGGCCCCCCATAGTGCTCCTCCTCCATAGTGGCCCCCATAGTGCTCCTCCTCCATAGTGGCCCCCCATAGTGCTCCTCCTCCATAGTGGCCCCCCATAGTGCTCCTCCTTGATAGTGGCCCCCATAGTGCTCCTCCTCCATAGTGGCCCCCATAGTGTTCCTTCTCCATAGTGCCCCCATTGTGCTCCTCCTCCATAATTCCCTCCATAGTGCCCCCATAGTGCTCCTCCTCCATAGTGCCCCCATTGTGCTCCCCCTCCATTGTGCCCCCATAGTGCTCCTCCTCCATAGTGGCCCCCCATAGTGCTCCTCCTCCATAGTGGCCCCCCATAGTGCTTCTCCTCCATAGTGGCCCCCATAGTGTTCCTTCTCCATAGTGCCCCCATTGTGCTCCTCCTCCATAATTCCCTCCATAGGGCCCCCATAGTGCTCCTCCTCCATAGTGCCCCCATTGTGCTCCCCCTCCATAGTGCCCCCATTGTGCTCCTCCTCCATAGTGGCCCCCATAGTGTCCCTCCTCCATAGTGGCCCCACTGTGTGCCAACTTAAATGAAAAAAATTAACACTTATACTTACCTCCTTGCCTCTGTCAGCGACGCGATGCAGGCCTCTTCCAGCCTGTGTCCCGCTCTGTACGGCTCAGGCGGCGTGATGACGTCATCGCGCCGCCTGTGCCGGCCTCTGATAGGTTGCAGGCACTAGGCCTGTAGCCTATCAGAGGAACGGGGAAGGGAGACGCCTCTCCCTCCCTTGCCCCGCATTATCCATCTGTATCGCCGTCCTAAGGACGGCGATACAGATTAAAGGGGTTGTCCGAGTTATGACAAAAAATATATAGCACTGTAAATCTGATGGGCAGCAATATATAACTAAGTTAAGCAAGTTTTAGGCAAAAAAAATCCATATTTCCTAATTTCCCTGGTTCTCTTCTGGCCTTTGTTTACATGCAGTAATAACAATCTCAGCCCCTCCCCCTTCTCCCCCCCCCCCCCCCCCCCCCCCCCCCCTCTCTGCAAAGGCAGTGAATACAAGTGCTGAGTGACATGTCTGCCTGCTGGAATACTCAGCAGCATGTTGTATGTGTAGGACTACAAGTCCCAGCTGTACAATGACACTGCTAATACATACAGGAATTTCTCCCTACCTGTTCTTGTACAATACAATTCCTCTACAGCTCTTGTGCCCAGCATTTGTCTCCTCTCACTGCTGCAGCTACTGTTTGTTATAAAGCCTTGAGCCCTCAGTGTGTTCTGGCTGAAGGGGTTAATGTTTTATCTGAAGGAAACCAGGAAGAAAGCAGATAGCAGCCCGGCAAAGAAAGGGGGCGTGGCCAGTGACGTCTCGTGTACAGACTGTTATCTGAACTCTGAGGCTCCTGAACGAAACATCACAGAGCAGAGAGATAAGGTGACATCACAGGTCATGTGACCCTCAGTCAACTCTGAGAAACCAGCAGCTTTAGAAACACAAAGTATATGGGAAAGTTGTTATACCTGACAAGATAGAAACATATAAAGAACAAAAAAATAACTCGGACAACCCCTTTAATATAGAGATGAGCCCTTCCAAAATGGAAGCGCTCATCTCTACCTGCCGCCTGTAAGAAAGGGCCCCCCTCCGGCCCTGGGCCCCTGTGCAGCCGAACCGGCTGCACCGCGGTATGTCCGCCCCTGAGAAGAACCACTATAATTAATTGGAATTAACGCTTTGATACTGTTGTTGATATACATATATATTTTCCTTTTGGTTTTTAATACTATTATTTTTAATCTTCGATTGTCAGCACTGACACTATCATAAATTTTAATTTTTTGTTAATAAATGCTCATATTTTAACATGGTCTACATGCATCCCATATGTGAGTGTGCCCGTCAAATATCTATATAACTTTCTTGTAACTTTACGATTAGGGGTGAATCGCAGACAGAGCACCTCTTAATCTTGTTATTTCACTCTGTGGTGAGCCACTACATACAGTACAGACCAAAAGTTTTTACACACCTCATTCAAAGAGTTTTCTGTATTTTATGTGGATCCGTTTTTTGTGGACCACAAAATACATACAATTATGTGCATGAGACCTTAAAATGTGGATTGGTCTTTCCATTTGTTTACATCAAATAGCAGTCTTTAGGCAGCATTAGTGCAGTAGTTTCATAGATGGAGTATAGTACAGTATTAGTGCAAAAGTGTGACTATTTTTCAGATAGTGATGACTAGAGATGAGCGAGCATACTCGTCCGATCTTGGTGCTCGTTCGAGTATTAGGGTACTCGTAAGTGCTCGCTGCTCGGACGAGTATCTCGCCATGCTCGAGGAAATGGCAACTTCCGCATTGTGCTTTTTTGGCGCCTATAAACACAGCCAATCACAAGCCAGGAGACTCTACGGTACACCCAGCATCACGTGGGGCCCTTACATGTCGATAGCAGGGGTTGGCTGGCCTGATCAGGTGACCCTGGAATATACTAGTGACTGGCCGCGGTGCTCGGCTC
Organism: Rhinella marina; assembly: GCA_900303285.1. NCBI lineage: Eukaryota > Metazoa > Chordata > Amphibia > Anura > Bufonidae > Rhinella > Rhinella marina. The sequence goes on from ONZH01008724.1 coordinate 24,952, forward strand.
AGATGCCGTCTGGATGTCGTTAGGGATAGAGCTGCTGCCTTTCAGGGAAAGTGTTAGGGCCTGCATTTAGTTCTCCGTTAGGCAGGAATCATCCACAAAGAACCCAACAGCCCTTCTAAGGGCTAGAAGACATTTTTTTTGGTCTCCTGGCTTGGCTGGCTGGCACTAGTAGTGCAGCTATCGCCATATATAACCCCCTTTTTTTTATGTTATATCTCAGTGATACAAATCCATTGCACACAGCAGTGTGGAACCATTCTGTGTGTCACAGTTCAGTACACTCACTATTTTCTGTCCAGGTGACACTTTCTGCACGTCACGTTCCAAAAAAAAACAAAACTAAAAAAAAAAAATATATAAAAATAATTAGTTGTATTTGTTGTTTTAGCTGAGTAATACAAATCCATTTCACACAGCTGCGTGTAACCTGTGTGCCACAGTTCAGCACACTCACTCCAATCCGTATATTCTGTCCAGGTGACACTTTCTGTACGTCAATTAATTAAACCAGACTGAACAAGTTTGTGGGTTTCAGTACACCAGGCCCGTTTATTTATTATTTTTTTTTATATCATACACTTATATACAGAAAATGTTAAACCCCAGGGCTAAGGGTCGAGGACAAGGGCGTGGGCATTCAATTACTGCAGGGGGCAGAGGCCGTGGTCCTGGTCAGGGTGAGACAGTACCTGCTGATGAGGGAGCTGTGGAACGCCGCAGAGCTACACTCCCTAGCTTCATGTCTCAACTTACAGGGACACGTGGTAGAGGACTGTTGGAAACCACAACAGTGTGAACAGCTGATCTCGTGGATTGCGGACAATGCTTCAAGTAATTTGTCCACCAGTCAGTCTTCCACGCAGTCCACCCACGTTACCCAAGGGAGCACTCCTCTGGCTCCTCCACCTCAACCTCCTATCCCCCAATCTTCCCCCTCCCAGGAAAATTTGGAATGCGATCCGGCATACTCTCAGGAACTGTTTTCTGGACCCTTCCCAGAGTCACAAACCACTTCTCAGGTTGCTGCTCACCTCGTTCCCGATGCCCAAGTTTTCCAACTGTCGCAGTCTGTGGGTGATGATGATGATGATGATGATGATGATGATGATGACAACAATGTTGAGTTAGTGGAAGAAGTTTGTAAAGAGGTGTCGGACAATGAGGAGACACGGTTGTCAGACAGTGGTGAAGTTGTTGTAAGGGAGGAATTTCGAGGGGGGAGCAGACTGAGGAATCGGAGGATGACGAGGTGACTGACCCAAGCTGGGTTGATATGCCGAGTGAAGACAGTGCTTCTGAGGCGGAGGCGAAAGCTGCACCAGAACAGGTTGTAAGAGGCAATGGCGTGGCCAGAGGGAGAAGCAGGGCCAGAGCTGGTGCATCAGCAGCAACTGTTTCACGTAGTGAAGCTCCCGTGGCGAGGCCTAGATGTTGGCAAGTCTGGAGGTTCTTTAAAGAAAGTGAGGATGACCGACGGACTGTGGTGTGCAACCTGTGCCACACCAGTATCAGCAGGGGTGCCACCACTACTAGCCTAACCACCACCAGCATGCGCAGGCATATGAGTGCTAAACACCCCACTCAGTGGAACCAAGGCCGTTCACCACCTCCTGCGGGTCACACCACTGCTCCTTCCCCTGTGTCACTCGCTGCCTCTGCTAGTCAACCCCCTGCGTCACTCGCTGCCTCTGCTAGTCAACCCCCTGCCCAGGACCCGGCACGAGCGCCTCCCGCCGGAAAACCACACCTTCGCCTCCACGATCCTCCACAGTGTCCACCAACGTGTCCCAGCTCAGCGTTCAGCTGTCTTTACAGCAGACGCTGGAGCGCAAGAGGAAATACAGTTCCACCCACCCACATGCCCAAGCCCTCAACGTCCACATCTCCAAATTGCTTAGCCTGGAGATGCTGCCCTATAGGCTGGTAGAGACCGAGGCCTTTCACGATCTCATGGCGGTGGCTGCCCCTCGGTATTCGGTCCCCAGCTGCCACTATTTTTCCCGATGTGCCGTCCCAGCCCTACACCAGCACGTGTCACAGAACATCATCCGTGCCCTGACCAATGCTGTTTCTGAGAAGGTCCACCTAACCACGGACACGTGGACAAGTGCTGCCGGGCAGGGACACTATATCTCACTGACGGCACATTGGGTTAACTTGGTGGAGGCTGGGACCGAGACTGACCCTGGGGCCGCTCATGTACTGCCCACACCGAGGATTGCGGGGCCTACCTCGGTCACGGTCTCTCAGACGTACTATGCCTCCTCCTCCTCTGACCCCTCCTCCGAATTACCATCCGTGGGCACAGCGCCTTCAGTCGGTAGCTCTAGGCGCAGCAGCAGTGCCGTGGGTAAGCGCCAGCAGGCGGTGCTCAAACTGCTGAGCTTAGGTGACAAAAGGCAGACCGCCCAAAGCTGTTACAGGGCATCACGGCGCAGAACGATGTGTGGCTGGCACCGCTGAACCTCAAGTCAGGCATGGTTGTGTGTGACAACGGGCGTAACCTGGTGGCAGCTCTGCAACTCGGCAGACTGACACATGTGCCATGCCTGGCCCACGTGTTCAATCTAATAGTTCAGCGGTTCCTCAAGACATACCCCATTCTGTCTGATTTGCTCACCACAGTGCGCCGCATCTGTGCGCATTTCCTCAAGTCGACCACAGATGCTGCACTCTCAGGGCAGCGCAGCGCCGCCTACAACTGCCCGTTCACCGACTGTTGTGCGACGTGCCCACGAGATGGAATTCCACATTAAACATGTTATCCAGAGTTTACCAGCAGCGCAGAGCGATTGTAGACTGCCAGATGTCAACTTCCACCAGAACTGGTAGTCAGGTCAGTCACATTCCTCAAGTCTACAATGAGGAGTGGACGTGGATGTCTGATATCTGCCAGGTGTTGAGCAACTTTGAGGAGTCAACACAGATGGTCAGCGGCGATGCCGCCATTATCAGCCTCACCATCCCGCTGCTTTGCCTGTTGAAAAACTCACTGCTCAGCATCAAATCGGATGCTTTGCGCTTGTCACAAGAGACGGTGGAGGAAGATACGTCGCTTGATAGCCAGAGCACTCTCCGGTCTGTTTCTCAGCGCGTATCGGAGGAGGGGGAGGAGGATGAGGAGGAAGAGGATGAGAATGTCGGCGAGACAGTAGAGGGTACCAGTGCTCAGTCCTGAACTCTTGAGCGTGTATGGGCTGAAGAGGAGGACTTGGAGGAGGAGGAGGAGGAGGAAATGGAGAGGCAGGCCAGTGAGGAGAGGGAATTCTTGCGTGTTGGGACTCTGGCGCACATGGAAGACTTCATGTTAGGCTGCCTATCCCGTGACCCTCGCGTTAGAAGAATTTTTTCAAACACCGATTACTGGGTGTTCACTCTCCTGGACCCACGGTACAAGCAGAACCTTTCCACTCTCATCCCTGCAGAGGAAAGGAGTATGAGAGTGAATAGATATCAACAGGCCCTGGTGCACAAGCTGAAACAATTCTTCCCATCTGACGCCTCTAGCGGCAGAGGGCATGGTTCTGTGGGCCAAGTAGCGGGGAGAGGAGGCGAGCAGGCAGCTTGTCCAGCACTGGCAGGGGAACGCTCTCCAAGGCCTTTGCCAGTTTATGTCACCCCAGCAAGACACTGTCACCTGTTCCCAGTCTAGGCAGAGTAGGGGGGAGCTGTACAGAAAGATGGTGAGGGAGTACCTAGCTGACCATACCAACGTCCGTAGCGATCACTCTGCTCCATACAACTACTGGGTTTCAAAG
>ONZH01008725.1:0-36282 GCA_900303285.1 Rhinella marina
GTACTAACTGAACAGACGGTGGGTATTTACACCTGGTATACAAAAAGGGTATTGCAGGCACACAGAACCCAGAACACTAGAGCCAAATAAACTGTATTTAAAAAAATAAAATAAAATTCACAGCCGTATACTGCCAGATCAGATGGTGCATATACACACTAGTTATATAACAGGGTTGTTCAGCCTAAAAGAACGCTGAACAGTAGTGCCAAATATAGTTTGGTATGTAGCAGAGCACCTAATACACCACTAATGCCTCTCTCTGTCCCTACTCCAGCAGCTATCCCTGAATACAGCAGCCGTTCTCTGTAAAGTCTATATTGTAGTAAAGCTATCACTGAAGTCCACTGTAGTAGCCCTGATAAGGGCTTTTAATCACGCTCCTGCCTGTCCAACAGCTAAAACCTATCTGTCCCTTCTCCAGCCTCTGTCCCTGACTAAGTTCACGCAGCATATGCGTACGAGCAGGAAGAGCTGAGTTTTTAATATTCGAGGTCACATGGTTTTTCCAGCCAATCCATGTAGACGCTGTTTTCGCGCTGCCAGCGTGCTCAGCGTGCCTGTCATACCCCCCCTGCATGTTGATTGGTGGAAAAAGAGCGCCAGGGAAGGTGGGAGGGGAAACGAATTCTAAGTGCGCCATCGCCGTTATACTCGATTGAAATCGAGTATGCCGAATATCGTAGTATTCGATCGAATACCGGCTCGATCGAACACTACTCGCTCATCTCTAGTAAGCATATATTATTATTCTCTACCCTTATTCTCCCATTTGAAGCCGCACATGTGGCGCGCACCTGTTCATTTTGTTTTTACACGAATCAAAAAATTATTCGCCGAACTTTTCCTAAAATTCGTATATTTGACGAATAGATTTGTTGTATTTGCGTACAAAATATACGTTATTATGTGCTATTAGCGAACATTCGCTCACTAATAACGAACGTTCATTTACAAAATGTACGCAACTTCTTAGAAGACGTACGCATGAGCGTACAAATAGCTTACGAATCTCAGCGTACTATTGTCTAAGCGATTACGTAATACGCAGGCACGTACGAGGAGACGCCGCGGCGTGCACTCCTCAGAGGCAGAGCGAATATTCGAGTCATATATATGGTAAAGTGCAAATACATTATTATAGGTATAATATAAAAATTTTAAATATCACCTACCTAGTATGCTCACGGACATGTTTAAGTCTCTTTTCTTCTGACGCCTGTCAGAGAACTGGAGCAGAGTCCCAAACTCAGTCGCAATTTGTAATCCACATAGGTAAAATTGTAATCCAAATGGGTAAAAAAAAAGCAGCAAAGGTTCCTTAAAAAACCCTCTTTCAAGGGGCTCCCCAAATAACCTGAAAAGGGGGAAAAAGGAATGAGGCGCACGAATGCGCAACTTAATTTCCTGAGTTGCCTCGTCATCCTCCCGCGCTGGAGAAAGGGGCGGAACTACCAGGGAGGAGTCTGCATCCCTGAATTGAATTTGTACGCAACAGCGTATAGAGTAACTAAATTATACGTAGAATAGCGTATAATTTATAGGACACACTACGTAGCGAATGCGTACAAAAGCAAAGCGAATCACCTAATATTCGGATTCGCTTCTCAGCTGAAAAATCCCAAGATTCGATACGAATCTACGAAGCGTCGAATAGATTCGCTCATCTCTACTGGGGAGTCATGGTGTGGGGCACCGACCCCTATGAGGAGAAGGAACCAGATACATATTGGGGTGGTTAAATTTACTTACTGCCTCAGTACCTACATTTTCTCACAGTCCAGGCAATGTTACGACCTGCATCATGTCTGAGGGTTAGTTTCAGTGTACTCACTTTCCACATGGTTGAAATTAATAATGTATTTTTTTTTGGGGGGGGGGGGGAGTTGACATTTTTTTAAGGGGCAGCAAAATGTACGTGATTACTGCATCAATACTAATATTTTATCACAGTCAAGGCCATAATGGGGGCTTCACCATGCCATTAATGCCATTGGGTAAGTTTCCGTGTACTCACTTTTCACACGGTTGAAATTAAAAAAAAAAATTTTGGCAGGGAAGAAGTTAAAATTTTTAAATTTAAAAAAAAAAACTTTTTAGGTGGAGGCGGCATATGTATGTCACATGATTACTGTATTAATACAGAAATTTTCTCACAGTCCAGACAGACTGAATGCGATCAATAGACCTCTCCTTGCTGTCAGTGCCTCATCTTGCCACTCTTGCTGTCTGTCTGTCTGTCTGCCAACCTACCATCACGTTGTGTATAGCTGCTGCATGCTGTGGCCTGCATAATGCCACTTATGCCACTTTCCAACCATCACTTTCCCCAAAGACACTTTTTTTTAAAATCTCATAACACTGTGTGTGTTTAAAGAGAACCTTTCACCACTCCTGCCATTCCTGTTTTAATAGCTTCATGCATTCCCCATGTAATAACAATTCTGGAGCATCTATTTCTATGTCTCTGTGTTGTTCCCTTCCTTTATTATTTGCACCATAAGTTATAAATGAATTGCTATTAGCCTTCAGTAAGGGTACAGAGGGGAGGTAACCAGTTGGGGGGGTGTACCTGCACAGACAGACTCTATCCAATCAGTGCTGCCACGTTCAGACTGTGCAGGTACACCCCCCCAACTGGTTACCTCCCGTCTGTACCCTTACTGAAGGCTAATAGCAATTCATTCATAACTTATAGTGCAAATAGGAATGGCATACCATAGAACCATAAGAACATATGTTCCTGAATTGTTATTACACAGGAATGCACGTAGCTATTAAAACAAGAATGTCAGGAGTGGTGAAAGGTCCTCTTTAAATATCATCTGCCCCCAAAAAGGGACTATTGAGATATGTGCGGGTGCAGTGCCTTTTAAACACGGTGTATGATAACACCATCAAATGTGCATTTACCCATAGTTATGTATGTCAGGGTCACTCAGACATCATTTACTATTGCTGTCATTGCATTGCAGAGCATTCCAAACTGAAGCTTTTTGAAAATTCGGCAAACTGGGATCAAAACTAATCTCAACCAGTTCACTCATCTCTAATTGGTGGGATCAAGTTGCTGTAAATCCAAATCCTGTCCATCAACTTGATTTGTAGAAATTACTCTGGGAAGATACAAGTCAGAGACATGAACATGTAAGTTAACGTGGGTAAAAAATACATGGAGGAAAAAACAATAATAAAATACTAATAAGAGTTTATTATACACCACCTAACATATCAAAGTCCACAGAAAATCTACTTCTAAAGAAAATACACGAGGCGGCAAATTATAATGAGGTCGTCATTATGGGGGACTTCAACTACCCACATATAGACTGGGAAATTGAAACCTGGACATCTCATAAAGGAAACAGGTTCTTACCTTTCCCAACAGGTTCAGGACCCGACTGGAGGGATGGCCATTCTGGACTTAGTATTAACCAATAGACCTGACAGAACAACAGATGTGCAGGTTGGGGGACACCTGGGAAATAGTGACCATAAAATAATAACCTTCCAATTGTCATTCAAAAGAGTGTTTCTTCAGGGAGGAACAAAAATACCAAACTTCAAAAAAGCTAAATTTAGCCAACTAAGAGGGGCCATAGGCCTAACTAACTGGGACAAAAGTCCTCAAAAATAAAAAAAAATACAGCCACAAAATGGGAGATTTTTAAAAGCATCGTAACATCTAATTGTGAGAGGTGCATACCTTATGGGAATAAAAGGTTAAGGAACAAAAAAAAACAATGTGGATAAATAGAACTGTAAAGAAAGCAATAAATGACAAAAAGAAAGCATTTAGATCACTAAAGCAGGAGGGTTGCAAGGAAGCATTGAAAAACTATAAGGAAAAAAAATAGAATATGTAAAAGACAAATAAAAGCAGCCAAACTAGAGACCGAGAGATTAATTGCCAAAGAGAGTAAAACTAACCCCAAAATGTTCTTCAATGATATAAAAGGTGTCAGCCCTTTTCTGAGTAATATGGGGGGAGTTGCAGAGAGCGATGAGGAGAAAGCAAAGCTATAAAATATTTTTTTCTCCACTGTATTCACTGAGGAAAATAAACTGGCAGATGAAATGCAGAATACAAAAGTAAATTCCCCATTAAAAGTGCCATGTCTGGGGGTGTGGCCTGGCACCACATAGTGTAGGAAGCAGGGAAAAGGAGTGCTCCACCAGCTATCCTGTCTTTTATAGCTAGACATCAGCAACTGGGCCCAAAAGTGCACCGGACGACGGGCAGAGCCTGTGGAGAGGTGAAATACCTTCAATCACAGGGTAGGATGCCTAAGAAGCCCAAAACTCCTCACAGACCGGAGCAAGATCTTTAGCTCCAACATGGCGCTGGAGAGGAGGACCTGCAGGACAGAATGAGCCGTGGTATAGCGGCGCGCCTCAGTAAGTTCGCCCGCAGTCAAGGGGCTGAAAAAGAATGGGGGAGAGAAATGCCAGCCACAGAATACTCCTCAGATGGAGGAGCAAAGTCCACAGACGATGAAGGGGGAGAGGAGGCTCCCAATCGCCACAACTACCAGTAAAGCGCGAAAAAAGCAGAGCGGAGCGCCATGAGGCTCATGAGAAAGAGCCCACTTTAAAAGATCTTATGGGAGCAATGGCAAGCTGCAATACTACTTTTAAATCGCTATCTATGCAAGTTGGTAGTTTGACAGAGGATTTGTCTATTATCAGAAATTATTTGCACAAAATCGCAGAATGTACCACTGAGGTGGAAAAGCGTGTGTCTGTCTTTGAAGATGAAAGTAGACCCCTTAAAATGGCGGCTAAAAATGCAAAACGAGATATAGCAGCACTGTTTGCCAAAGCGGACGACTTAGAAAACAGGTCATGTCGTAATAATATAAGAATAGTTGGAGTTCCTGAAAAAGTTGAAGGGGTGAATGCTACGGATTTCATTGAAAATGGATTTTCCAAAAGTTTCAAGACAAGGGTCTATCACCCCTTTACGCAATTGAAAGGGCGCACAGAGTACCTACCAGACCACTACCGCTGGGTAGACCACCGCGCCCGATCCTTGCTAAAATTCTGCACTATGAAGACAAAGACACCATTTTGAGACAAGCGAGAGACCACCCAGATCTATCAACTGAATTAGAGTCTCACTTTTCCCGGACTACTCTGCAGAAGTCCAAAAGAAGAGAGCTTGTTTTATAGACATTAAGAAACGTCTGTGTGTAACACCCCAGAGTGGTGTGTTACCACTCTTGCTATCCAGCTTCTATCTGTGTGCTACTCTAAAACGTCATCCTGTGCAGTAATGTCATCACCAGCAGAAATGTGCATTTTATTCAATGTTATGCAACTGTTGTAAGGTTATGTACCTGGTGGACCAGCAGGTGTCAGCAATACTGTGGCAGATTTAGTTTGTAGTGTTATCAGAATGGTATGTTCCTTATTCCATTCTGACCCCCTCTGCTGGAGAGAGGTGGAGTTTTCCATCTCCTGCAGTGAGGGTGGAGATTCAGTTGGATGCGGTTAGAACTGGTTTGATCCAGTAGAGGGTTGAAGTTACCTCACCCTGAGAAGAAGATTTGCCCCAGTCACTGAGGGCATCTTCAGCTCTGTTGATCCCTCAAGGCTGAGTACTACAGCCTACAACCAGCTTAAAAGGAAAGCCAGACTTAATAGTAAAGCTCAGCTTAAGACAGAAATTCAGAAATCTTTATCTGCCAAGCATATAAAGCTGCACTTGCTGGAATATCAAGCTAAAGCCTGAAGTGAATTATCTTCATGCAAATTGAGTTAATAAAACTGCATTGGATCATCCATAAAAGTCTGGACTTCATTTCCACCAGACGACCCTCAATTATTCCTTCTTATATTACTGCAGCTGGAGCCACCGCCTGGGGCCTATCCGTCCATCAAGGTAGGAACACCGTGACACATGCTACCAAGTAGGGATGAGCGAACCGAACCGTAACGAACCGGATTTGTTACGAACTTTCCCAAAAGTTCGGTTCGTCACCGAACCGAATTTTGATAAAGTTCGTAACGAATCTGGTTAAAATAACGGCGACGCCAAATATACGCATATTCATTGAGAATGTACGCCAATGCGTACGCTAATGCGTTAGAAATTCATAAAATGCGTACACATTAGCGAACATTCTCAAATATGCGTATATTTAGGGTATGGAATATGCCGTATTCCTTACCCTAAATATACGCATATTTGAGTTTACATTCTCAAATATGCGTATATTTTGCATCGCCGTTATTTTGAGCGAACCGAACCGAACCGTAACGAGCCAGATTCTTAACGAATCTGTTAAAAAAAAAACGGCGACGCAAAACTGTACTTTTTTCACAAAATAGACCAGGATACAAGGGATTATTACTCCTATAATCCCTTGTATCCTGGTTTTCTGTGAAAAAAAAGATGTGTGACGTCACCCACACAGACCAGGAAGTGCCTGATCGCGCCGACATTTTGTCAGTGCGTTTTGAGACATCAAAGAGAGCAGAGCTCAGTAGATAGAGAGGAAAAAGAAATAGATAGATAGATAGATAAAAAAGTAAAAAATGAAAGCAGCACTGCCGAGTAAAATGAAGGTAAAGGTGTGCCAGCGGTTTGGAATCCGGTCAAAATCCTTCATGTAAAATAAAGAAATTCCGCAGCACTACCAGTTTGTGCTTAAATCAGAGTGATTTATTCCACCAAATGCGACGTTTCAGTCCACACAATGGGACTTTTCTCAAGATGGTTGCTTGAGAAAAGTCCCATTGTGTGGACTGAAACGTCGCATTTGGTGGAATAAATCACTCTGATTTAAGCACAAACTGGTAGTGCTGCGGAATTTCTTTATTTTAGATAGATAGATAGATAGATAGATAGATAGATAGATAGATAGATAGATAGTCAAACAAGTAGATAGATACAGGGAGAGATAGAGAAGAAATAGAAAGGTTTAATGAGAAAAGCAGGAGAGAGGAAGAAAAAGCTAGATATAGAAGTTAATGTGATAGATAGGGAAAGAGGCTGAGAAAGCAAGAGATAGGTAGAGATAGGGAGAGGAAGTCATATAAATAAAAAAATGGTGTCATTTAGGGAGAGATAGGGTGAGAAAAAAAATTGTGTGAGAAAAGAGTCAGGACAGGTAGCATTCCTGTTCTGTGACCGTACACGCTACACGTTGCTGCTCAGCTGGGTGCTGTCAGCCCCGTTAAGCCACAACAAAAACAGTTAAAAAAAAACTTTAAAAAAAAGTTAAAAACAAGTTTAAAAAAAAAGATAAAAAAAGTTATAAAAAAAAAGTTTAAAAAAGTATAAAAAAAATATATCATTACATTTTCCCCCACACAATAAAAAAATGTCCAAGCGTCCTACTTCCAGCACTTCCCAGGCAAGGAGTGCAACAGGAGGCGGTGAGGGTAGAAGAAGTGGCAGCACCAGGCCCGGTGGCAGCCGGGGTAACAGGCGTGGCAGCAGGGTGCAGCTACCCCTGACGGCCACTGGTCAAGTAAGAACCACACAGCCAGCGGTTCTAGATTGGCTTACCCAATCCTCCAGTTCCACCGCCCAAAGCTCCCAAACAAGGAGTCAAGCATCCGCTGGATCATCTGACACCACCCTTACATGGGACGGTCAGCGAGAGTCCTCTGCCCCATCCCCTGTTATTAGAATGCCACTCTCCTTTGGGGCACCTTCTGCCAGTGAACTCTTTGCAAACCTTGATCTGCCCTTGGAGTCTCTACCACTTTTTAGTGATGAGGAGGAGGAGGAAGTCCACCAAAGTCAGCGGGTGGAAGGTACTGAGACTCCAGAGGAAGTTTTGGCTGTAAGCAGTCAACAGAGCCAGGGAGGGGCATCCAGTGCCACACCTGATATCCTGTCCCAGCCACCGGAGGAAAGTAGCAGTGGTCCTGACTTTGAAGATGATGTCGCTGATCAGACGTGGCGCCCTCAAGCAGCATTATCCTCAGCATCGTCGGTGGCGGAAATAGAGGTGCCACCGACACAGCAACATCCCGCTATTGCAAGCAACCGAGGCACAAGAGGGAGGGGTAGAAGACAAGCTACCAGGCAGAGATCACCCTCTCAAAGCCTTGGTCCTGAGAGGGCACCCTCAGGCAGTAGTGGCAGTCAACAGCCAGCAAGACCCCCCGTGGCTGTCAGCAAACCACGGTCCTCAGTCGTCTGGCAGTTCTTCCGCCTGGGGACAGATAAGCATATTGCTTTGTGCCTGCTGTGCAATGAGAGGGTCAGTCATGGTCGGGGTGATAATCTGGGGACAACATCCATGCGAAAGCATATGGAAAGGCAACACCAACAGGCCTGGAAGAACCGTGACCCCAATACCACCTCCTGTCATGATGTACCATACACTGCAGATCCCATCATGCAGCATCCTCTCACTGGAACTCAGGGCTCGTCAGCCTCAGTTGCCAGCAGCAGCACAGTGTCACTGCCATGTACACCGCTAATGAGGCAGCAATCCCTGACTGAGTCCATGGGCAGACGTCAGGTGTATTCCAGTAGCCATCCCATGGCCCAGAAACTGACCGGACACCTGGTTAAGCTGCTGGTGCTTCAGTCCCTGCCCTTCAACCTCGTGGACTCCCAGCCTTTTAGGGATTTCATGGTGTGTGCGCACCCCAGATGGCGAGTCCCCAGCCGCCACTACATCTCTGAAAAAGCTGTCCCATCACTGCACAGTTATGTGCAGAAAAAGGTGGGCGACTCATTGGGACTCTCGGTGTCCAAGAGTGTGCACCTGAGTGCTGATGTCTGGTCCTCAAATTATGGCCAAGGGCAGTACATGTCTGTTACTGCCCATTGGGTCAACATCCTCCCAGAAGACCATCAGGAAGTTGGCCCATTCTTGCCACTGTCACCTCCACGGTGCTTTAGGGGGCCAGCAGCGGGAAGCAGAAGTTCTGCCTCCACCACCTTGCAAACATCCGCCGCTTCTACTGCATTACAACCTGCCCCGGTGTCTTACCACCGATGTCAGGCCCGGCGCTCTCAGGCTGTCCTCCATTTGGTGAGCCTGGGTGAAAGGAGACACAGTGGGCAGGAGCTCCTCCGGACCATCAGGGAGGAGGTAGATCAATGGCTGACCCCACGTCAACTAACGGTGGGAAGTGTGGTAGCAGACAATGGGAGGAACATTGTGATAAACCTCATAGTGCACAGGTTTCTTTGATCATTTCCTGCACTACAAGACCTTATGAGGATGTCACGCAGAGTGTGCAAACACTTCAGCCACTCCTACACTGCAAGGAACACCCTGCTCAGGATCCAGAGACAGCGCAGTCTGCCCCAACATCGGCTAATCTGCGACGTGCCAACACGCTGGAATTCTGCCCTCCATATGCTGGACCGCCTGTACGAGCAAAGGTCAGCCGTTACAGACTACCTCATGGGGCAATCAGGCAGCTTCACGCCACACTGTGACTTCCAAGTCACACACTGGCAGATGATGTGTGAAGTCTGCCAATTGTTGATCCCTTTTGAGGACGCAACTTTGTTTGTGAGCAGGAATGACTATGGGATCAATGACATCATCCCACTCGTCCATGTTCTGGAAAGTGCGCTGAAAAGCATCATCAGCGAGGATTCCCAGGCCACCACTCCAAGGCTGAACATCGCCTTGAGCCCAGAGATGGATGAAGTGCAGATGGAGGGTGAGGAGGAGGAAGATGTCCATGCCCAGCCATTCCACACACCGCCACCTGGCTTCTCTGCCTCTCAATCACAGGAGGAGATGGAGGATGAGGTGGTAGAGGAAGCGGAGGAAGACCCCAGCAGACCCTGGAACTATACCGAGAACAGTGGAGAGGAGAGGCGCTCATTGTCCTTGGTGCAGATGGCAAGGTGCTTAAGAGAGTGTCTGAGTAGTGACAGCCGGATTGTGGACATCCGCCAGAGGGACCAATACTGGCTGGCCACCCTGGTGGACCCTCGCTTCCGCCGCAAAATGGTGGAATTTTTCCCACCATCAGAGAGGGAGGCAAAACTGGGGTACTACCGGGACCTACTCACCAGACAGCTGGTCTCTACTTACCAGCGAGACCATCCAGGTTCCCAGACAACATCCGCTCGGGGGGAACCAGCACGCTCCACTACCACCACCACTAGTGGAGGCGTGAGAAGTTGCTGCAGCCTCCAAACGCTGATGAGCGATTTCATGCAGTCAGCTGCTGAAGAGGGGACACAACACCGGACTCATGGCGTGGACCAGCATGAGCTCACCCACCAGGTCACTGCCTACCTGGATTGTACCCTGCCCCAAAGTGTCACCAACCCCGTGCAGTACTGGGCAGAGAAACTGGACATTTGGCCTCAACTGGCAGAGTTTTCTTTGGCTCTGCTGTCCTGCCCAGCCAGTAGTGTCGCGTCAGAGAGGGTGTTCAGTGTGGCGGGTAACATTGTAACACCGCAAAGAACGAGGCTCTCTTGCCACAGTGTTGAGATGCTGACTTTTATAAAAATGAATCGTGCCTGGATTACATCGGATTATACCACCCCCCTGCCTGATGTGAATGACTAAGTCATCAGTCACCCGTCTTGCATGGCAATCCGTGTGTCCAAGAAAATGACCTTAAGATCCCAAATATGTGCCCAACGTAAAAATCCGTAATTTAACTTATCAAGTAATGTTCCCCCCTTAGACCCCAAATTAAAAAAAAAATCACCTTAAAAATTCCCTACTTAATTCGGATACATTTAAATAAACAGAACCCCATCTCCAAATTTCATGCCCATGGTGTGTTGGCCATTTAACATCTCCACACCAGCTTAATGCCTCACACCGGTGCACCGTCCAACCCATACCCCAAGAACAGTACCATCCCTAAAATAATCCCCACGACTATGCTTCACAAAGTGGGGATTTCACCTATTGTGAACTATAGCCATGGGGTTCTATCCCTGGCACCCGTGCCAAGGAGCACTACTCACCGTTTTGTGAGCGGGTACTAACTGTTCTTGAGGTATTTTGTTGATATCATGAGAGTAGTAAAATCTCGCACTGCAAATCCCGATGGGGTTCTTCTCTGTGCGAATGATTTTACGCCTCTCATGCAGTCATGCGTGGAATAAGGCTGTCTATGGGGTATATATCACGGAGGCTGCTGTCCTTCAACTGTGATATAAAAAACCTCCACACTTAGTTACAGCAACAAACAGTTGCTGAATGGCAGGTTTACTTGCCTTATTTACGGGTGCCTTTACAATGGGATGCTTTTTTGTGGTTCTCTGCTGCCTAAAATCCACAGCGCATCGTTGGCTGATTTTATGCCACCTTCCGTACTATGGGGCTGGACGCAAATACCCAGTTCAGCGCAGAACTGCGTATGTCCGGACGGCACCATAGTACTGAACGCCGTTTGGTGAACGGTATAAAAATGCCCTGTGGATTTTACTCAGCAGACCCGCAGCCCCATGTGAAGGTACCCATAGGGTGAGGTTTTTTGGGAGTGACCAAAGAGAGGGTGGGAAGGTCACTCCCATACCCCATCAGGGGTTTTTCCCCTACCCATTTTAAAAGATAAGTCCAGGCAATTAAATACTTTCTGTGCCCTTATTTGACCCAGAAACTTAGGCCCCATTCACACGACTGTAAGTGAATGGGGCCGTATCTATCCGCGATTTTGCACGGACTTATCCTTTAAGCCAGCTGGTGACAGCACTAAAAAAAACAAAAGCATACATCCATTGGTTTGGGCGCTGCACTCGGTTAGGACATCAAACTGGTGTAACAAAGATATATATATATGTCTTGCCAACAGCCATAGGCCCAGATTCAACTGGTTTTACACCAGAGTAGTTGCGTCAATTTGTAAAGCGAGTGGCAGTGAGGTGTCCATTTCATGAAAATTGGACACGTATTTTTGTATAATGGAACTGGCATAAAGCCTTCTTGAATTTGTGCCTTTTTAAATGTCCTTTCTTCACCTCATGGATTCTGTGGGTGAGGTTGTCTGTCTATTTCACCGTATCCGTATCCTACTAGACTAGCTGTAATGTTAGAGGGGTTTTTTTAACGTTGACTGTCCTGTGCTGAACTCAACATCAACTTTTTGTCATGTATAAAAACTGATTTTTACAAGCGTGCATATTCTTAGCTTCCAACTTCATTTCTCTGTACTAGGCCCTTCTGGGTCCAAAAGAATACTGCTCTTACTAATGCCCCCACCAACAATTGTCTATTTGGAAACATACTGGGTGCAATCAAGTGCTGCCGCCTCCTCCTCCACCTCAACTTGTCTCTTCTCAACCCTACTGGTTCACCACCAGTCCCTCAAAAATAATGTTTTAGGGTCTGCTCACCACCAGGCCTTCTACCATAATGTTTTCAGGGGTCTGTTCACCACCAGTCCCTGAAAAATAATGTTTTAGGGTCTGTTCACCACCAGGCCTTCTACCATAATGTTTTCAAGGGTCTGTTCACCACAAGTCCCTCAAAAATAATGTTTTATGGTCTGTTCACCACCATGCCTTCTACCATAATGTTTTCAAGGGTCTGTTCCCCACCAGACCTTCTACCTTAATGTTTTCAAGGGTCTGTTCACCACCAGGCCATCAATCTTAATTTTTCATGGGTGTGACTGATGCCCTCCTTTATGTGTAATAAAAGGTGTATCGGAGTGCCTGTTCCTTGAAATTTTTGGCTGGACTTGAGCTTTACGTACAAGTCATCATATATTTCATAACAATTTTTCTTCAAAGTATGTCAGGAAGGGGTTAAAGGTTTTAAAAAAACACAAAACACAGGTTTAAAGAAAAATATTTTAACAATTACAAATTATTAATAAAAAAACAAAATAAAATAAATATTAAACTGGAGGTTGACGACGCCTCGCCAACATGGCTTGCATCGCCGACACCTCTAATTGAAGGCTGCGTTGGATGCGGGAGGCAGCATAGAGCCGCTCATTTACCCTTCTGAGGGCTGCCTCCAATTCGAAGTCTGTGGGGATAGCTGTAGGGGTGGAAACATTAATACAATTAGTATTATCTAGTTAAAGGGGTTGTTGTACAAAAAATATTCTACACTTTCAAAGCAGCACCTGGATTTGAATACTTTAGCAGTTACATGTCATTAAATATTTTGTATATCTACTCGAACTGACTCAGTTATTCAGTGAAATGTATTTTTATTGAGCCTTTTTTTTCTTATGTCTTTGAACAGCTCACTGACAAGGTCGCACATGCTCAGTTTAAATCTTCTCTGCCTCCTCAATCTTAAACTGCCTCCTGTCCTGAGCTGTGATAGGGAGAGATGGACACGAGTCCTGACATGCAGCAGAATAGACACTAGTCACACTACCCTTGAGTAACCAGCTTGATGCAGCAGAGTAATTGGGGCAGATCTCTGGATCTATGTGAGGTGCAGGGCTGTTTCTCGCTTTGTTAAAAAGAGATTGCCAATGTACTATAATATTATGTGATGGATGTCACCTTTTTCTTAAATATTTTTGGTGTAACTCAAGTTTCTACTTCTTTCACTACGTTGATTTTAAAATTATTGTGATATGTCTGCTTCACTAACCACTTGGAGAACATAATGTGTACACAGTCTAGTTATCATAACATGTTGGGTGACATGATCCTAGTGCTTGAGAATATTTCACTTATGAATTATGACTTTGTACTTACTAGACACCCATATGGCGTGGTCCTCCCAGGGTCCTGGGGAAAACTCTGCCTCCCTGACGGTTGGAGCTACAAAAGATAAAGCATAAATTTAGATTCTATTTTGAAGACAGAAGTTCCACCAATTACACTTTTGATTTTAGCGGACGCCGAGGTGACTAAGTGAAGGCGTCTATGACTGACGAGCGGTGGTGCATTAAATGGTTAATGAACTCAGCCTGCAGTAAGGGGAAAAATGGTTCTGCCCGCGGGGGTGTTTCTCTTGTGGACACTGTTTCTAATTACCAGTAAGAGGGTGTTTCTTTTAACCCACACCCCTGGGTCCTGGTTGGCTGAGGTGGTGGTAGCGGCTGAGGGGTTAAAAGGATGGCCCTGATAGGGGGATGGCCTCTTTCTCCAGCATCTTCACTGAAAGCTTCCCACCCTCCCTTCCCCATTATTTCATCCTTTTCTTTACTTTTTCTGATTCATTTCTGGTTTGTTTCAGTGTTTTACATTGCAAGTCACAACAGAGGTCGGTTGACGATTTCAGACGGAGAAGAAGGCAGACTTGCCCATAGAACGCTTTGGGGCATAGCACTTCAATACTCCGGGTTATCGTGTTTATGGTCAACAAGTTGAAGTTTTGGATAAGATAAGAAAATAAAGCTGTGACCGACCCTTACCCAACTTAAGGAGTTGTGTATTTTATTGGCCGGCTGCGAGGGTGGTTTGGCGGGGGGTTTAGAGAGGTCAGTCTCGGCAGTCTACCTACCTTCTACCTCGGGGGCTGTTGGAGTGGCAGGTGGGCTCCCCTGTGCCTGGGGTTGAGGCGGGGTAGAGGGCCCCTGTGGTGCAGCAGCTGTAAAAAATCATTAAATAATGGCATTTCATTCAACTTAAATGAACAGTTGTAATTGCTGATGTTGATACATGTGAATAGTTTGGGGCTGGATCCCATTCCTAACCACTAGTGCTCTTATATCACTGCTGCTGCACTCCCACATAGCCTGGATAAAAAATTAATTAAATATGTTTACACTTACTAGAAGTTGATGGAACTGTGGGGGCCATCAGGCCTCGACGGTGACGTTGCTGACGTCGCTCTGCAACATAAATCCGTACACAATTGTTATGATGACCGTTTTTAATACTAACACTGTATACTACTATGAAGATATTATGGGTGAGAGGAGGGCGATATGATGTGGAGTGGGCATTTAAAGTTAAGGGATCATAGAATATCTGGGATGCATATTTGATGGAGGGGGCATTTCTTGGGAGGGTTGAATGAATGAATAAAAGATGTCTGTGTGTCACATTCTGCAGGTACAAACATAACAAATATAAATACTGCACATACAATGCACTAGTATACCATAGCTCCAGTCCCAACCGTTCTGGATTAGGCTGGACTGTCAGGATTTTAGCGGCTGAGTCCGGGAATGGGTGGCTATGTCCCGTGGTCAGCTGTCTTTGCATCCATAAGAAGCAGAGACGGGTGACGGTAAGCAGGGAGCAGTCCCTTCACCTTCCCCGACGTCCAGTGTAATGTCTCCTTGTGGCCGCCCCCATACAGTATAATGTCTTCTCCTTGTGGCCCCAAGTGTTTTTTTTATTCTAAATGGGTATTATTTATTGCAATACATTTCTTAATATCTTTATTGTGGGAATATTTTTGATATCGCCCACTCCAGACACATTAGATGCAGCATGAGCACGTCTTTGAGTCTGTGTGTAGGAGGACGAAGCACTAACTATGAAGGGGCATATATCTAAGGGTACTTTCATACTAGCGCGAGAGATCCGGTGGGCTGCTATGGCCGGGAACAGCCCAACGGATCTCTCCGGATCCAGCATTTGCCTGACACAAAAAGGAGAACGGCCAACCCCATCAACAATAATGGGTGCCGGTGCTGAACCGGCCGCTATCCAGCAAGAACGCCGGGAATTTGCAGGGCAAATACCGCGGATCAGCCTGCCGGATCACCACCACATATGTGAAAGTAGCCTAAGGCAAATTACTGTGAAGGGGCACGTATCTGAGAATATCTTCACTTGTTTGAGTGGAGTTAGAGGCGTGGCCTAGCATGAAAGAAAATTTCTGCAGCGCACCACGCACGCCCACGTTGTCCTTCTATACGGTTTTCATTATTGGCACTGGTATCAGGGTTGCCAACCAAAATTTTTTTTTTTCTGGACAACTTTGGACAACTTATCCCAAAATCACGGACGGTCAACATTTTTAAAGGAAAAATTTGAAAACCATAATGAAGGATAAATATAAAGTAATAAAGTATCACCAGCCTCTAAAAAATCATGGACCCCTATATTTTTTTCACGGACATAGGAAAAAAGTTGCCTATTTTTACGGACTGTCCAGAAATTTGTGGACAGTTGGCAACCCGGACTGGTATATATACAATACAGTACACTAATTTATTAACATGATTTTACTTTTTAAATATTTTGTTACTTACCCCTTCTTATCTCCTCCCGTATCTCCTTTAGCCACTCTGGGGTTTTTATTTTTAGATCCGACCATCGGCGTTGGATCTGGCCGGGGGTCCGCACAGTCCTACACCTATGTAGGAGGCCTCGGATCACCACCTCTATGACCTCCTTTTTGTGCACATGTTGATGGCGGTGTGGGCCATCATAGTTCTCCCGGTCCATGACACGGACCATGTATTTGAGCTCCTCTGAGCTAAAAGCAGCTGCTCTTCTTGCCATCGCTAGGCCTCTACGTCGTGCGTGCGTACGTACGTACGAATAGTACGCTAAAGATTTGTACGCTAATGCGTACGTATTCCGTCAAGTAGCGTACTTTTAACAACGCTACACTGTATGTTCGTTACTGGAGTAGGAATGTTCGCAGACGCAGTGTATTTGTACGCTAATGCGTACATATTCAGTTAAGTAGCGTACCTTTGACAACGCTACACTGTATGTTCGTTACTTTATTATGAATGTTCGCATTAGCGTACGCATTAGTTTAAATTCTCAAATATGCGTATATTTTGCGTCGCCGTTGTTGAAGTCACTTTGATTTTTTCTACTTTTTTCATTGTAATAGCAACTGCAAGTAAACGAAACTATACCCTACCAGACTCCCATTATTGTTGCAGCAATTATTCAGCCGTTATAGCATGGTTCGTTTTAGGTTCGGTTCGTACGAATCCGAACTTCAAGAAAATTCGCCGAACCGAACTTTTCAAAAGTTCGCTCATCCCTACTACCAAGACATAAGTGGCCTAAACTACCCTTGGCACTCCTACACTGGGACGAGAGGAACATCACCTTAGAGGGTCCTGGAGGGGAAGGGTCGCCCCCGTAGCAACTAGGCCCTGGTCATTGCATGTGCAATCTTCAAACTCCATGATATTTCCAGCCAAATTGAGAGGGAAAGACCTATTTCTTTGAAGACCCAGAAGACGCCTTGCAGTGGTTGGATTCGCATGAAGGTCAATTGAAGCGAAGGGAACTGAACACTTGAAGTTCATTCATATGGAATGGAGGAATTCTTTTTCCTTGCTGCAGCAGGTGTTTGGTTATTTTTCTATTGTAGGTGCTGCAATAAACCGAAGACTGTTTCCCTATCGATTCCAGAGATGTCTTCATAAGCCTTGGAGCAGGAGCGTGAGTCACAAGTGGAAGTTTGCTGAATAGACTCTGGTCTGCGTATGATATGGCGCAGAATTGGGACATGCTGCAATAATTGTTGGGCAAGATAGTTGTGGGTTGCCCCGTTAGTGAATGTTTCAGATGTCAAATTAGAGTTAATTCTGTATTTGTTTTCTGCAGAGAAATGTGGGGGGAGGGAGGGATCGCACACCTCAGCAATAATCAGGGGTTAATGTGTAGATATGTGTACCTTAATAGTAGAGTCACTACTGAAGGGAGACAAGTTTGTGTAGCATGGCTTAGATATGACTCATATGACTAAAATTATTAGCTGGAATGTGAGGGGTATTTTTTACATATTTATTGCGGTTTCACCCAGACATTTACTGTCTACAGGAGACACACCTTACCAAACAAATGTTGCATTTGGCGCATAAGACTTGGGTGAGCCACTCGGCACATTCCTCCCAATCCAGAGGAGTGAGTACCCTAGTACATAGGACTATAAGATTTGAATCCATCAAGGAATATATTGACTCTGAGGGCAGGTTTGTTTGTATGTACTATACTATTGCTGGAAGGCGGGTGGTTTTAGTCACGATTTATGTACCTCCCCCTTTCTCAATTATTCCTGTTAGGCTGATACTGGATTTTTTAACTGCATATGCAGATATTCCGTGGCTATGGGTGGGTGATTATAAAAATGTACTTGATAATAATATAGACTTGGCCTTAGTCAATGATAGTATGTTACCATTAGTACATTCTTCTGAGTATAGAGTGCCTTGCGAAAGTATTCGGCCCCCTGGAACTTTTCAACCTTTTGCCACATTACAGGCTTCAAACAAAAAGATATAACATTTTAAATTTTTGGTGAAGAATTACAACAAGTGGGTCACAATTGTGAAGTGGAACTAAATTTATTGGATCATTTAAACTTTTTTTGTAATAATAAAACTGAAAAGTGGGGCGTGCAAAATTATTCGGCCCCCTTGCATTAATACTTTGTTGCGCCACCTTTTGCTGCGATTACAGCTGCAAGTCGCTTGGGGTATGTCTCTATCAGTTTTGCACATCTAGAGACTGAAATACTTGCCCATTCTTCCTTGCAAAACAGCTCAAGCTCTTTGAGGTTGGATGGAGAGCGTTTGTGAACAGCAGTTTTCAGCTCTTTCCACATATTCTCAATTGGACTCAGGTCTGGACTTTGACTTGGCCATTCTAAGACCTGGATACGTTTATTTTTGAACCATTCCATTGTAGATTTTGCTTTATGTTTGGGATCATTGTCTTCTTGGAAGATAAATCTCCGTCCTAGTCTCAGGTCTTTTGCAGACTCCAACAGGTTTTCATCCAGAATGGTCCTGTATTTGGCTCCATCCATCTTCCCATCAATTTTAACCATCTTTCCTGTCCCTGCTGATGAAAAGCAGGCCCAAACCATGATGTTGCCACCACCATGTTTGACAGTGGGGATGGTGTGTTCAGGGTGATGAGCTGTGTTGCTTTTACGCCAAACATATAGTTTTGCATTGTTTCCAAATAGTTCGATTTTGGTTTCATCTGACCAGAGCACCTTCTTCCACATGTTTGGTGTGTCTCCCAGGTGGCTTGTGGCAAACTGTAAATGAGACTTTTTATGGATATCTTTGAGAAATGGCTTTCTTCTTGCCACTCTTCCATAAAGGCCAGATTTGTGAAGTGTTCGACTGATTGTTGTCCTATGGACAGACTCTCCCACCTCAGCTGTAGATCTCTGCAGTTCATCCAGAGTGATCATGGGTCTCTTGGCTGCATCTCTGATCAGTCTTCTCCTTGTTTGAGATGAAAGTTTAGAAGGACGGCCGGGTACTGGTAGATTTGCAGTGGTCTGATACTCCTTCCATTTCAATATGATCGCTTGCACAGTGCTCCTTGGGATGTTTAAAGCTTGGGAAATCTTTTGGTATCCAAATCCGGCTTTAAACTTCTCCACAACAGTATCACGGAGCTGCCTGGTGTGTTCTTTGGTCTTCATGATGCTCTCTGTGCTTTAAACAGAACCCTGAGACTATCACAGAGCAGGTGCATTTATACGGAGACTTGATTACACACAGGTGGATTCTATTTATCTTCATCAGTCATTTAGGACAACATTGGATCATTCAGAGATCCTCAATGAACTTCTGGAGTGAGTTTTCTGAACTGAAAGTAAATGGGCCGAATAATTTTGCACGCCCCACTTTTCAGTTTTATTATTACAAAAAAAGTTTAAATGATCCAATAAATTTCATTCCACTTCACAATTGTGACCCACTTGTTGATTTTTCACCAAAAATTTAAAATGTTATATCTTTTTGTTTGAAGCCTGAAATGTGGCAAAAGGTTGAAAAGTTCCAGGGGGCCAAATACTTTCGCAAGGCACTGTATAAGCCCAGATCCTTATCAGATCACTCTCCTCTAAAAATGTCGGCGTTGTAATGCTTTCTAGCTTCAGATTCTGGGAGAGATGACACAACTAGATGAGGCAGTGAGGGAATATTTTTCAATTAATATTGGAACAGCCTCCATACATGTTGTCTGTGATGCTATGAAGGCTTTCCTGAGAGAGGGAGGTTATCATTATATATAAGTAAACATAAGACTAAGGCCTCTTTCACACTAGCGGCAGCACGGATCCGGCACCTAAAGGGTGCCGACGGATCTGTACTGTTGCTGATACATGTGTGGAGCCGGAGCAGCGGTCCGGCCCCACACATGTTGACACAGACATTGGGACAAGACACAGAGAACATACATAGACACACATACACACAAACACATACATACTTACATACTCCAGCCAGGGACGCCGGCAGCACGTCTTCACGCGCCTCCTGCGCGCAGTGATGACGATTCCCCACAGCACCCTCTGCTGGGCGCAGTGGGGAAACATCATAGCTGCGCGCGGGAGGCGCGTGAAGACATCCTGCCGGCGTCCCTGCCTGGAGAATGTGAGTATGTATGTGTTTGTGTGTATGTGTGAGTATGTATGTATGTCTGTATGTATCTCTGTATATGTGTAGCCGGATCCGGAATGACCCCCCATTGCAAGTCAATGGAGGACAGATCCGGATTACTGGTGTGTCACACCAAACGGATCCGTCCCCATTGACTTGCATTGGGGGTCATTCCGGATCCGTCTTGGTGCGGATGCCTGGACCGGAGAGAAAACCGCAGCATGCTGCGGTTTGTTCTCCGGTCTGAAGACGGAACGGAATGCTTTCAGGAGCATTCCGTTGTCTTCAGTTCAGTTTTGTCCCAATTGACAATGAATGGGGACAAAACTGAAGCGTTTTTTTCCGGTATTGAGCCCCTATGACGGAACTCAATACCGGAATTTAAAAACGCTAGTGTGAAAGTAACCTAAATCCAAAAAAATAGATATAACTATGCACAAAAAAGTTTTTGAGGCAGAACAGCAATTTGTACAGAATCCCTCATATTTAAATAGGTTGGGACTTAAGGAAGCCCAAGAAAGCCTAAAATATCACCTTCTAACAGTAGCGGACAGGAAAAGACAATTCTCTAAGCAAAGGTTCTTTGAGTAAAGTGAGAGAGCAGGGCATCTACTGTCGGTAATCTTTAAAGTGCAACAAGGCTCGGCTTGTATTACAGAATTAACTAACTCCCAGGGAGAGAAGCATACAGACACGAAAAGTATTTTGGGCATTTTGGAAGATTTCTACTCTTTATTATATAAATCTAAGACCTCATGTTTAGATGAAGATATAACAGCCTTTCTAGAAGGGATAGGGCTTCCAAAATGAACACCGGAGGCTAGGGAGGCATTAGAATACCCACTGAGATTGGAAGAATTAGGTGAAGCATTGACATGTATGGCTAATGACAAAGCCCCGGGCCCAAGATCTATGCAAGAAGCCCTCATAGTTGTTCTTCCTAAACCAGGAAAGGATCCCACTTCTCTTGACTCCTATAGGCCAATATTTCTGCTTACAGCAGATGTTAAAATACTTGCCAAAGCATTAGGCTACTTTCACACTAGCGTTTTTAAATTCCGGTATTGAGTTCCATCATAGGGGCTCAATACCGTAAAAAAACGCTTCAGTTTTGTCCCCATTCATTGTCAATGGGGACAAAACTGAACTGAAGACAACGGAATGCTCCTGAAAGCATTCTGTTCCGTCTTCAGACCGGAGAACAAACTGCAGCATGCTGCGGTTTTCTCTCTGGTCCAGGCATCCGCACCAAGACGGATCCAGAATGACCCCCAATGCAAGTCAATGGGGACGGATCCGTCTGGTGTGACCACAATGGTAAACGGATCCGCCCTCCATTGACTTTCAATGGAGTTCAGGACGGACAGACATACATACAGACCTACATACAGACATACACACACATACACACAAACACATACATACTTACATACTCCAGGCAGGCCGGCCGCACGTCTTCATGCCCAGGAGGCGCGCCACTATGACGATTCCCTACAGCGCCCAGCAGAGGGCGCTGTGGGGAATCGTCATAGCTGCGTGCCTCCTGGGCGTGAAGACGTACGGCCTGCCTGCCTGGAGTATGTAAGTATGTATGTGTTTGTGTGTATGTGTATGTGTGTGTATGTCTGCATATGGTACTGTGTGACATGTGTGGGGCCGGAACGCGGTTCCGGCCCCACACATGTCGCTGCGGCAGTCCGGATCCGACGGCACCCTTCACCTGCCGGATCCGGACTGCCGCTAGTGTGGAAGAGGCCTTAGCAATTAGGCTTGCTAAGGTGATCTTGTCAATAATACACCCTGACCAAACAGGGTTCATGACCTCCAAAGCCACTTCCATTAACATAAGAACGGTTTTTGCTAGTATACAGCTAGATGCGGATAATAAGGGGGACAGAGTGGTGTTGGCGCTAGATGCCGCCAAGGCATTCGACAGTGTAGAGTGGAATTACCTGTGGTGTACTATGAGATCTATGGGATTTGGAGATCGATTTATTAAATGGGTGCAAGTATTGTATTCTGATCCTGGAGCTTGCATCAGAGCTAATGGGGGGGTATCCCAGTCCTTCAATCTGTCTCGTGGCACTCGGCAGGGGTGTCATCTGTCTCCGTTGTTGTTCGCCATTGCTATACAACCGCTGGCAACGGCGATACGTAATTCCTCATCAATGCAGGGTTTCAAATACGGACCAGTTCATAACAAAGTAGTGATGTATGCGGGTGACACTTTACTGTTCTTAGGGGACAGGTCGACATCCCTGTCAGATGCCATGTCACTTATTGGCAGATTTGGAGCGATGTCTGGATTATTAATAAACTGGCATAAATCAGCCTTAATGTTTCTGGATGATCACACTACATCTGCTACCGCGATATCCAATAATACCCCTTGTGTGAATAACATCAAATATTTGGGAATTCATATCTCTCAGAATCTGTCAGACTTTGAAAAACTAAATCTCAAGCCATTATTAGCCAAATTTCGACAGAAAGGTCTGGTGCAAATTGTTTTTTTCAATTATAGGGAGAGTAAACCTTCTTAAAATGGTTATAATGCCTCAATTACTTTATATTCTTCATAACGCACCGATTTGGTTACCATTGGATAGGTTTCGTTGCATCAACTCTATATTTAGAGACCTAGTTTGGAGAAGAGGGCACCCAAGGATTAAACTGGAAACACTACAATACCCACAAACAGCTGATGGTTTGGCCTTACCAAATCCATGGATAAAATATCTGGCGGCACAGTGCCAACACTTTCGGGGTTGGTTAGACCCTGACGCTAATGATATGACTGGTCAAATACTGAGACAACAGTTGGGAGGGCGTGAGCTACTATGGATTCTAAATGGATGACAGTATAGATGACAGTAACCCACTGATTAGGCTCATGAGGAAGGTCTGGGGAAAGGCTAAGCAGTTAAAAGGGATCATAGGGGTCACGGAATATACTCCCATATGGAATAATCGCTCACTTCCTGAATTTTATTCCCTAAAGGGATTTCATAATTGGAAGAACAAAGGGGCACTTAGATTAGGGCATTTAGTTCATGGAGATCAGTTTTGTACGTTTTCTAATATACAGGAGACATATGACATTCCAAGAGCTAAATTATACCAGTATTTACAGATTAGACATGCGTATACAGCCACAATAAGGACCAATGGACAGGGAGCTACCAAATACAACACTCTGCATTTAATCATTTCTAGAGGTGACAAGAAAGGGAAAATATACACTGTATATCAACTATTGCTAGATACATTTTTGGAGTCTCATTCACTGTCTAGAATGAAAGGCTGGGAGAGAGATATTGGAGAAATCTCAATCTCAAGAGCAATGGGAGGAAATCTTGGAAGCTGTTCCGAAAACGTCTGTAAGTGAACAAGTAAAACTATCCCAATTGTTTATTATTCACAGGGTTTACAAAGCTTCAGTATTTTTGCACAGTATTGGTGTCCGACCAGACGCGAAATGCCCAAGATGTCAGCTGGAACCGGAAGACTTTCTGCACATAATATTGCAGTGTCCTGGCTTAGATCTATTTTGGACAGAGGTCTTAACACTCACAAGGAGAGTTTTTTTACGGTCACTATACCTAGGAATCCTATAATATGTATCTTAGGTTATGTAGCGGAGATAGGAACAGATGACTTTAATAGAACTGCAATAGGTAGGCTATTGTATGTAGCTAGGAAGTTAATAGCGCTACATTGGATTCAAACCTGTCCACCAACTATTAAAGAATTTAGGATCAAAGTAAATACTATACTAACGTATGAAAAAGCTGTCTTTTTGAAGAGAAGATGTCCCCTTAAATTTGACAAACTGTGGGGTAATTGGATAGCTACTTTTGGTACCATTAGATAAACAGGGTTAGTATTGACTTTGCTGAGGTGTGCACGGGGGGAGGTTAGGAGTGTTGGAGGGTGGGGTTTATGCTGGGGTACTGTTCAATTGAAATAAGACACAGACTATTGATAATATATTTCTGTATGACTTTATTGTTTCCTTATATGATGTATGCATCCTCTTGCATGTTCTTTGGTCATTGACATTATACATGTATTTGTATATATAATTTGGTATACAAAATAACAATAAAAAAAGACCTGATTTAAAAAAAAAAGTGCCATGTCTGACCCAGGAAGAAGTACAGCGGCGTCTTAAAAAGATTAAAATTGACAAATCCAGGACCAGATGGCATACACCCCCGTATCCTGAGAGTTAAGTAATGCCATAGCCAGACCCGTATTTTTGATATTTAAGGACTCTATACTGACAGGGAGTGTTCCACAGGATTGGCGCATAGCAAATGTGGTGCTAATATTCAAAAAGGGTCAAAAAACAGAGCCCAGAAACTATAGGCCGGTAAGTTTAACATCTGTTGTAGGTAAACTGTTTGAAGGTTTTCTAAGAGATTCTATCTTGGAGTACCTCAATAAAAAAAAGCAAATAACGCCATATCAGCATGGCTTCATGAGGGATCGGTCATGTCAAACTAATTTAATCAGTTTCTATAAG
Organism: Rhinella marina; assembly: GCA_900303285.1. Classification (NCBI taxonomy): domain Eukaryota; kingdom Metazoa; phylum Chordata; class Amphibia; order Anura; family Bufonidae; genus Rhinella; species Rhinella marina. The sequence goes on from ONZH01008725.1 coordinate 24,728, forward strand.
ATAGCAAGTTCTAGACTTGACTGCGGCGAATCAATGAATGTGGTATATATGGACTTCTCAAAAGCATTTGACACAGTACCACATAAAAGGTTAGTATATAAAATGAGAATGCTTGGACTGGGAGAAAATGTCTGTAGGTGGGTAAGTAACTCGCTCAGTGATAGAAAACAGAGGGTACTTAGTTACAGTACACACTCAGATTGGTCACTAGTGGGGTAACATAGGGGTCAGTATTGGGCCATATTCTCTTCAACATATTTATTAATGATCTTGTAGAAGGCTTGTACAGTAAAATATCAATTTTTGCACATGACACTAAACTGTGCAAAGTAATTAACACAAAATAGGACAGTATACTTCTACAGATGGATCTGGATAGATCAGAGGCTTGGGCAGAGAAGTGGCAGATGAGGTTTAACACTGACAAATGTAAGGTTATGCACATGGGAAGCAATCATGCATGTCACCCATACATACTAAATTGTAAAACACTGGGTAACACTGACATAGAAAAGGACCTAGGATTTTTAGTGAACAGCAAACTAAGCTGTAGAAACCAGTGTTAGGCAGCTGCTGCCAAGGCCAATAAGATAATGGGTTGCATCAAAAGAGGCATAGATGCCCATGATGAGAACATAGTCCTGCCACTTTACAAATCACTAGTCAGACCACACATAGAGTACTGTGTACAGTTCTGGGCTCCTGTGAACAAGGCAGACATAGCAGAGCTGTAGAGGGTTCAGAGGAGAGCAACTAAAGTAATAACTGGAATGGGTGGACTACAGTACCCTGAAAGATTATCAAAATTACGGTTATTAACTTTAGTAAAAAAAAAAAAAAGACGACTCAGCAGACATCTAATAACTATGCATTACAGAGATCACTCCTATCATCTATTTATCCCCAGGACTGTGATGAGGGGACATCCTTTGCGTCTGAAGGAAAGAAGATTTGTACACAAACATAGAAGAGGATTCTTTACGGTAAGATTAGTGACTATGGAACTCTCTGTCTGAGGAGGTGGTGATGGTGAGTTCAGGGGTGTAGCTAAAGGCTCATGGGCCCTGGTGCAAGAGTTCAGCTTGGACCCCCCCCCCCAGCGCTGGTGCACCTAGCTTTTCTGCCGGCCAAGTCAAAAATTGCCCTCCCCCCCCCCATGCCAAATTCTCACCCTAACCTTTTCCCTCCTAACATTACGTATATCACTACAGAACATACAGAGTAAGGCTACATTCACACCACAGTTGTTTTTGCAGCCTCCGATCTGCATATTTTGCGGCTCAGATGCGGACCCATTCACTTAAATGAACACTGTGTGCTGTCCGCATCTGTATGTCCATTCCTATTTTTGTCCGTTTTGCAGACAAGGATAGGCATTGTTACAGTGGATCTGCAAAAAAAATGGATGCCGTATGGAACATCATCCTTTTTTTGCGGATCCGCAATTTGCAGACTGTAAAACACAATGTTCGTGTGAATATAGCCTAATACAGCACCCCATACCTTGTACATCCAGTGACATCTCCTCTGATGTAGATCTTCTCTTTCCTCATCTTCTCCTTTCAGACCAGACGCCATTTTTCAGCCATTTCTCATCTCTGCAGTTTGACAGAAAAAAATCTTAGTTTACTACTTTTCCATCATCCTCCCATCTTCTGGACACATAATCCTACCACCCCCAGTACTGTGCCACTAGTACCACACAGATAGTGCCCTTCAATAATTATTGGCACATAGTGTCCTAAAATAACTGCGCCCAGTAAATAGTGTCCCGTAATACTGTGAACATAACGTCCCCCAGAAATAACTGCGCTGTACTGTGCCAGGGTGCCCCCCACAGTAATCATGCTCCCCAAAGTTCCAACTAATAATTCTCTGCCAGAGTGCACTTGTTAGTAATAGTGCCCCCAACAGTACTAATGTCCCCACTGTGCCCCAGAAGTAATAATGCTTCCAATGTGCCAGTAAGAAGTGCTCCCCACCCATAGATGCCCCCCAAATTATTTCTCAGTAAGAAATTCCTCAAGTGCCCCCATGTGCCAGTAAGAAATGCCCCAGTGCCCCCATGTGCCAGTAAAAATGCCCCCAGTGCTCCCATGCCATAAAGAAATGGCCCCAAGTGCCAGTAAGAAATTCCCCCAGTGCCAGTAAGAAATGCCCCCCAGTGCCCCCATTTGCCAGTAAGAAATGCCCCCAGTGCCCCCATGTGCAGGTAACAAATGCCCCCAGTGCCCCCATGTGCCAGTAAAAATGCCCTCAGTACCAGTAAAAATGCCCCCACTGCCCCCATGTGCCAGTAAAATGCCCCCATGTGCCAGTAAAATGCCCCCAGTGCCCCCATGTGCCAGTAAAAATGCCCCCAGTGCCAGTAAAAATGCCCCCAGTGCCCCCATGTGCCAGTAAAAATGCCCCCAGTGCCCCCATGTGCCAGTAAAAATGCTCCCAGTGCCAGTAAAATGCCCCCAGTGCCCCCATGTGCCAGTAAAAATGCCCCCAGTGCCAGCAAAAATGCCCCCAGTGCCAGTAAAAATGCCCCAGTGCCCCTTTGTGACGGTAAAAATGCCCCCAGTGCCAGTAAAAATGCCCCAGGTGCCCCCATGTGCGAGTAAAAATGCCCCCAGTGCCCCCATGTGCCAGTAAAAATGCCCCCAGTGCCCCCATGTGCCAGTAAAAATGCCTCCAGTGCCAGTAAAAATGGCCCCAGTGCCCCCATGTGCCAGTAAAAATGCCCCAAGTGCCCCCATGTGCCAGTAAAAATGCCCCTAGTGCCAGTAAAACTGCCCCCAGTGCCCTCATGTGCCAGTAAAAATGCCCCCAGTGCCAGTAAAAATGCCCCCAGTGCCCCCATGTGCCAGTAAAAATGCCCCCAGTGCCCCCATATGCCAGTAAAAATGCCCTCAGTGCCCCCATGTGCCAGTAAAAAAGCCCCCAGTGCCCCCATGTGCCAGTAAAAATGCCCCCAGTGCCAGTAAAAATGACCCCAGTGCCCCATGTGCCAGTAAAAATGCCCCCAGTGCCCCCATGTGCCAGTAAAAATGCCCCCAGTGCCAGTAAAAAATGCCCCCATGTGCCCCTAAAAATGCCCCCAGTGCCCCCGATAGAGCTCCGGTCCATGACTGCTACAATAAAAAAAAAATGACACTAATACTTACCTCCATCAGGCTGGCAGCGATGCGATGCAGGCCTCTTTCGGCCTCTTTCACCGCGCCGCCTGAGCCGGACTCTGATAGGCTGCAGGCCTAGTGCCTGCAGCCTATCAGAGGAACGGGCAGGGGAGACGCCTCTCCCTCCCCTGCCCCGCAGTACAATACAGGCATCTGTATCGCCGTCCTGAGGACTATGGAAGCGCTCATCTCCCTCTGCCCCGTCGCCGCCCCCATCTGTGCGCAGGGCCGCCCCTCCTGGCTAATTGGTGGTGCGGCCCTGCAAGTGGCAAGGGGGGCCCTCGGGGCCCCCATGGCTTAGGGGCCCGGCCGCAACTGCGACCGCTGCGACCCCTATAGCTACGCCACTGGGTGAGTTCACTAAAAGAGTTCAAGAGGGGCCTGGATGTATTTCTGGAGTGTAATAATATTACAGACTATGGCTACTAGAGATGGGTTCTTGATCCAGGGAATTATTCTGATTGCCTGATTGGAGTCAGGAATTTTTTTTCCCTTAAAGTGAGGGTAATTGGCTTCTACCTCACAGGGGTTTCCTGCCTTCCTCTGGACCAGCTTGTAGGATAACAGGCTGAACTGGATGAACAGATATTTTTTTTCGGCCTTATAAACTATGTTACTATGTTACAGTCTGCAGCTAGGAGCTCTATGATGCATGGCGCATTATATAAAGTGATATGACCAGATCACATTTACCGGAAGGATACTGTGTACTAAAGGATTTAAGTTAGCTGCTGTTCCGCTTTAAGGGTATTCAGTACAGTTAACAGATACCAAAACATGTACGTAACAGCTATGAGCAGTACTAAATTCCTAACTGATTAGTTTAGAAAACACTATACACTGCAGTACACTTCAAACTGACATAATAGCTCTCTCACTGGGACTTGCTGCACTAAGTGGCTTGTGAATAAGTGGAGTTAAAGAACCTGAGTGTTGGTGCTGAGTGTGATCCTGTGGGCTGTTTGAAAATTTGCATATAGTTTATTGCAAAGGTATTTTTTGTGCTGTTCGTAATTTGGTAAAGACATCATTTTAACCCCCTTTTTCCTTATGCTGTGTACCTGGTTAAGCCTAATTCACATTTCCGTGGAGCACGGTCCGTGAAATCCCGGACCGTGCTTCTTCTGAGGACGGGAGCGCACGAGGACAGGAGCACATGGCGTCATTGGTTGCTATGACACCATGCGCTAGCGTCCTCAGAAGGAGCACGGTCCGGGATTTCACGGATCTTCCCGGACCATGTTCCACGGAAATGTGAATTAGGCTTTAAGAGGAGTGCTTTGTGCTCCCAGGTGCTATTCATTTCACTGGAGGACTCATTCTGAGCTTGCTCTCGCTGAGCTTTCTGCACTAAGTGGCTTGTAAATAAGTGGAATTAAAGAGGACCTGTCACCACTCCTGACATGCCTGTTTTAATAGCTCCATGCATTCCCCATGTACTAACAATTCTGGAACATCTATTCTTATGGCTCTATGTTGTGCCATCCCTTTATTATTTGCACTAGAAGTTATGAATGAATTGCTATTTGTCTTCAGTAAGGGAACAGAGGGAAGGTAACAAGTTGGGGGTGTGTACCGCCAGGGACTCAGATCCTGCAGTGCCAGATGTGTCCCCCTGCTTAAGCCAGTACATATCCGGGCCCGTCTGAAGTTTGCTAGAGAGCATTTGGATGTTCCAGAAGAGTATTGGGAGAATGTCATATGGTCAGATGAAACCAAAGTAGAACTGTTTGGTAGAAACACAACTCGTCGTGTTTGGAGGAGAGTGAATGCTGAGTTGCATCCAAAGAACACCATACCTACTGTGAAGCATGGGGGTGGCAAGATCATGCTTTGGGGCTGTTTCTCTGCAAAAGAACCAGGACAACTGATCCGTGTACATGAAAGAATGAATGGGGCCATGTATCGTGAGATTTTGAGTGCAAACCTCCTTCCATCACAAAGGGCATTGAAGATGAAACGTGGCTGGGTCTTTCAGCATGATAATGATCCGAAGCATACCGCCAGGGCTTCGTAAGAAGCAGTTCAAGGTCCTGGAGTGGCCTAGCCAGTCTCCAGATCTCAACCCCATAGAAAACCTTTGGAGGGAGTTAAAAGTCCGTGTTGCCCAGCGACAGTCCCAAAACATCACTGCTCTAGAGGAGACCTGCATGGAGGAATGGGCCAACATACCAGCAACAGTGTGTGCCAACCTAGTGAAGACTTACAGAAAACGTTTGACCTATGTCATTGCCAACAAAGGATACATAACAAAGTATTGAGATGAACTTTTGTTATTGACCAAATACTTATTTCCCACCATAATTTTCAAATAAATTGTTTAAAAATCAGACAATGTGATTTTGTGGATTTGTTTTCTCATTTTGTCTTTCATAGTTTAGGTTTACCTATGATGTCAATTACAGGCCTCTCTCATCTTTTTAAGTGGGAGAACATGAACAATTGGTGGCTGACTAAATACTTTTTTCCCCCCACTCTATTTAGAGGGAGTAGAAGGGGATCCCAGAAGAGGATTGTCAATCCTGTTTATTTGCTTGCAAGCAAAATTACCAAGTTGGGTGTCAACGGCAGACCTAGCTGATATTGTTGTCCCTAACAGCCAAGAGAACAACCCAGCTAGTAGTCGGGGGGATGGTAGGGCAGGTAGCCTTAGACAGTTAGTGCTTATAGTAGATTCTATAATCAGGATAGAATAATTTGTTGCCAAGACCGCCTCAACTGAATGGTTTGCTGTCTCCCTGGGGCTGGGGATGACCCAGCTGTCATGGTCCATGTTGGTACCAATGACAAAATAAATGGTAGGTGGAAGGTCCATCAGAATAATTTTAAAGAACTAGGCTCCAAGCTGAAGGGAAGGACCTCCAAGGTAATAGAATACTGCCTGTGCCATGGGCTACACAGGGCCATCAGCAGGAGCTTAGGGAGTTAAATGCATGAAAGAGGTTTGGGTTCTTAGACCACTGGGCTGACTTTTCACTGGGGTACAAACTGTTTTCTGCAGATAATTTTCACCTTAATTGAAGGGGAGTGTTGGGGGAGAGAATTGAAATGTGAAATAAACAACTGTGAATGAAGGTTGTGAGGATGTTGAAACCCTGTGGGTGGAATTACAGAGGGAAGAAAATAATGAAAAAATAATTCTTGGTGTGATCTATAGACCCCTCAATATCACTGAGGAGATAGAAGTTCAACTGTATGGGAAAATGGAGCAGGTGGTGCAGCCTGGCACAGTAGTGATAATGGGAGATTTTAACTATCCAAACGTAGATTGGGAACATGGTTCTGCCTCTGCTGCAAAAGCGAGAACATTCTTTTTGCAGGATAATTTTATAGGCCAGTTTGCAGAAGATCCTACTAGAGGCGATGCTCTTTTGGGTCTAATCGTTTCTAACAATGCATAGCTTGTAAGAAATGTCAATGTCCATGAAAACCTTAGTAACAGTCACTACAATATAATTATATTTCAACTAAACTGTAAAAAACAAACTGGGGTCAGTAGGGCAAAACCACGTAATTTTAAAAAGGCGAATTTCCCAGGGTTGAGGGCTGCACTTCAGGACATAGACAGGGAGCAACTATTGTCATATAATAACACTAATGCTAAATGAGAGTGCTTTAAATCTACTTTGGATACGTTTTCTGTTAAATACATTCCTAGAGGTAACAAGTACAAGCAAATAAAATTAAACCCCACATGGCTTACAAATAGTGTCAAACGGACAATAAATGATAAAAAGGGGCTTTAACAAATACAAATCTGAGGGGTCAGCTGTAGCCTTTAAAAAGTATATAGAATGAAATAAATTAGGTAAGGCTGTAATAAAATCAGCAAAAATACACAATGAAATATAGGTGGCCAAAAAAAAAGTAAGACCAACCCCAAAAGATTCTTCAAATACATAAATGCAAATAAAACGTAACAGAACATGTAGTGCCCCTAAATGATGGTAACTGGGTGCTGGTCACTGGGAATCAAGAGAAGACAGAGCTCCTAAATGTGTTTTTTAGCTTTATATACAAAAGAGAAGGCATCTCATGAGGGTAGTACCACAAAACAATTTTAAGTGAACATGGACCTGTTACATAAAAACATCAACCAAGGTACCCAATAAATCCCAGAAATTCATTTTATAGATAATAGTAATTTAAAATGTATTTTCACAAATGCCAAAAGTCTAGCTAGCAAAATGGGGGAGCTGGAGACTATGGTACTATACGAACACATAGATATAGTTGGTGTGGTTAAGACATGGTTGCATATTTCAAATAGCTAAGCTATAACAATTCCTTTCTGGACCTTATAATAAGATATAACTAGAGATGAGCGAACATGCTTGTCCGAGCTTGATGCTCGTTCGAGCATTAGGGTATTCGCATATGCTCGCTACTCGGACGAGCATATCGCGATCCTCAAGGAAATGGCAACTTCCTCTTCCTGCATGTTAGGCGCCTTATTTCAGCCAATCAACATTCGGGAGAGTCTTTGGTACCTCTTAGCATCACGTGGGGCCCCTACAAGTCGATAGCAGGGATTGGCTGGCCAGATCAGATGACCTGGGAATATAAGAATCTGGTCCCTCGCGTCATACGCCGTCTGCATGAGATTAGGGATAGAGCTGCTGTCTGTCAGGGAGAGTGTTAGGGCCTGAATTTAGGTGTTGGTTAGGCAGGAATCACCCACAAAGAACCCGACAGCCCTTCTAAGGGCTACAAGCACTTTTTTTTTGGTCTCCTCCAGGCTGCTGGCTGGGACTTGTAGTGCAGCTACCGCCATCTTGGCTGCACACTGTACACAGTGACTGGTGGCAAAAGGGACAGCACGTGGTCCACACAGACCCAAAATAAATTGCCCAAAGTACTCATTTTTGCTGCTGCTGTACCTTGGCTTGCTGAGATCTGTAGTGCAGTCTAGGGAATATGTTTTTCTGTCATTTCTATACACTACAGTCCAGTGAACAATTATGTAGTGTACTATACAGTAGCGTCAGTCTAGGGGATACATTTTTCTCTCATTTCTATACATTACAGTCCAGTGAACAATTATGTAGTGTGCTGTACAGTAGCGTCAGTCTATAAACTATGTATTTTCTTCCAGTTATATGTACTACAGTCCAGTGAAAAATGTAGTGGTTTGCGGTAAAATAGCCGCCATTTAAAGACTACGTTTTTTTCTCATTTATATATACAACAGTCCAGTGAACAATCCTGTAGTGTGCTGTACAGCAGCGTCAGTCTATAAAATACGCTTTTTCTCAGTTATATGTACTACAGTCCAGTGAAAAATGTAGTGGTTTGCGGTAAAATAGACGCCATTTAAAGACTACGTTTTTTCTCATTTCTATACACTACAGTCCAGTGAACAATTATGTAGTGTACTGTACAGTAGCGTCAGTCTAGGGAATACGTTTTTCTCTCATTTCTATACACTACCGTCCAGTGAACAATTATGTAGTGTACTGTACAGTAGCGTCAGTCTAGGGAATACGTTTTTTCTCTCATTTCTATACACTACAGTCCAGTGAACAATTATGTAGTGTACTGTACAGTAGCGTCAGTCTAGGGAATACGTTTTTCTGTCATTTCTATACACTACAGTCCAGTGAACAATTATGTAGTGTACTGTACAGTAGCGTCAGTCTAGGGAATACGTTTTTCTGTCATTTCTATACACTACAGTCCAGTGAACAATTATGTAGTGTACTGTATAGTAGCGTCAGTCTAGGGAATACGTTTTTCTGTCATTTCTATACACTACAGTCCAGTGAACAATTATGTAGTGTGCTGTACAGTAGCGTCAGTCTATAAAATACGTATTTTCTTTCAGTTATATGTACTACAGTCCAGTGAAAAATGTAGTGGTTTTCGGTAAAATAGTCGCCATTTAAAGACTATGTTTTTTCTCATTTATATATACAACAGTCCAGTGAACAATTCTGTAGTGTGCTGTACAGCAGCGTCACTCTATAAAATACGCTTTTTCTCAGTTATATGTACTACAGTCCAGTGAAAAATGTAGTGGTTTGCGGTAAAATAGCTGCCATTTAAAGACTACGTTTTTTCTCATTTCTATACACTACAGTCCAGTGAACAATTATGTAGTGTACTGTACAGTAGCGTCAGTCTAGGGAATACGTTTTTCTCTCATTTCTATACACTACCGTCCAGTGAACAATTATGTAGTGTACTGTACAGTAGCATCAGTCTAGGGAATACGTTTTTTCTGTCATTTCTATACACTACAGTCCAGTGAACAATTATGTAGTGCACTGTACAGTAGCGTCAGTCTAGGGAATACGTTTTTCTGTCATTTCTATACACTACAGTCCAGTGAACAATTATGTAGTGTACTGTACAGTAGCGTCAGTCTAGGGAATACGTTTTTCTGTCATTTCTATACACTACAGTCCAGTGAACAATTATGTAGTGTACTGTATAGTAGCGTCAGTCTAGGGAATACGTTTTTCTGTCATTTCTATACACTACAGTCCAGTGAACAATTATGTAGTGTGCTGTACAGTAGCGTCAGTCTATAAAATACGTATTTTCTTTCAGTTATATGTACTACAGTCCAGTGAAAAATGTAGTGGTTTTCGGTAAAATAGCCGCCATTTAAAGACTACGTTTTTTCTCATTTATATATACAACAGTCCAGTGAACAATTCTGTAGTGTGCTGTACAGCAGCGTCAGTCTATAAAATACGCTTTTTCTCAGTTATATGTACTACAGTCCAGTGAAAAATGTAGTGGTTTGCGGTAAAATAGCTGCCATTTAAAGACTACGTTTTTTCTCATTTCTATACACTACAGTCCAGTGAACAATTATGTAGTGTACTGTACAGTAGCGTCAGTCTAGGGAATACGTTTTTCTCTCATTTCTATACACTACAGTCCAGTGAACAATTATGTAGTGTACTGTACAGTAGCGTCAGTCTAGGGAATACGTTTTTCTGTCATTTCTATACACTACAGTCCAGTGAACAATTATGTAGTGTACTGTACAGTAGCGTCAATCTATGGAATACGTTTTTCTCTCATTTCTATACACTACAGTCCAGTGAACAATTATGTAGTGTACTGTACAATAGCGTCAGTCTAGGGAATACGTTTTTCTCTCATTTCTATACACTACAGTCCAGTGAACAATTATGTAGTGTACTGTACAGTAGCGTCAGTCTAGGGAGTACGTTTTTCTGTCATTTCTATACACTACAGTCCAGTGAAAAATTATGTAGTGTACTGTACAGTAGCATCAGTCTAGGGAATATGTTTTTCTCTCATTTCTATACACTACAGTCCACTGAACAATTATGTAGTGTGCTGTACAGTAGCGTCAGTCTATAAAATACGTATTTTCTTTCAGTTATATGTACTACAGTCCAGTGAAAAATGTAGTGGTTTGCGGTAAAATAGCGGCCAATTAAAGACTACGTTTTTTTTTTTCATTTATATATACTACAGTCCAGTGAACAATTCTGTAGTGTGCTGTACAGCAGCGTCAGTCTATAAAATACGTATTTGCCGCACTGTAGTGTTGACACCAACAAGTGACCAAGTTAGTTGAGGTAGCAGGTGAAGCACATAAAATTTTACACTGATACAGCATGGTGGTGAACCCAGAGTGACCAAGTTACACTCAGGTAGCAGGTGAAGCACATAAAATTTTACATTGATACAGCATGGCGGTGAACTCAGAGTGACCAAGTTAAACTCAGGTAGCAGGTGAAGCACATAAAATTTTACACTGACACAGCATGGCAATGAACCCAGAGTGACCAAGTTACACTCAGGTAGCAGGTGAAGCAGATAACATTTTACACTGATACAGCATGGCGGTGAACCCAGAGTGACCAAGTTACACTCAGGTAGCGGGTGAAGCACATAAAATTTTACACTGATACAGCATGGCAGTGAACCCAGAGTGACCAAGTTACACTCAGGTAGCAGGTGAAGCACATTAAATTTTACACTGATACAGCATGGCAGTGACACCACCAATGCTTTGGTTAGACTGAGATTGCAGTCAAATGGATGTAGGTGAGCCTGAATTTGTTTTGGAGTGTCTGAAGTTGACCCTCCTGTAAAATTGTTTTCAAGTGTCTGTAGTTGACCCTCCTGTAAAATTGTTTTTGAGTGTCTGTAGTTGACGCTCCTAAAAAATTTATTGGAGAGAGGGCCTGTAGGTGGCCCTCCGTAAACATTGTTTGTAAAGAGCGCCAGTTGGCCCTCAGAAACATTGCCTGTTGGCTCAGCGTTTGTATGCGAAGAGGAGGAGGAGGAGGAGAGGAGAGGATACATAAAGAATCTTCATGTTGAGCTGCTTTCCCCCGGTGGAGATTTGCATTCCGGTGAAATCCAGGCTTTATTCATTTCAATAATCGTCAGCATGTCAGC
>ONZH01008726.1:0-62428 GCA_900303285.1 Rhinella marina
TGAAGGGGGGGTACTGTCACGCGAGGTCGGCGTCGCGCTCCCTCTGCACGACGTCGCCGGACCTCTCCGCCCCCCTAGAGACGAGCAATAGGGAATTGAAGTGCTGGTCTTGTCAGCCAGCACTTCATGAGTTAATTCTCTGTTTGGGTTTAGCCATGTGGTGCTGATCACACCACATGGCTACTTTACATATTGTTTGGACAGCTTGCTCCGCCTCAGGTCATGTGATGCTGGCCACATCACATGATCCTGGGCGGGCTATTTAAAGATGGCAACTGCCTTACTCAGATGCCTGTGATTAGTCTTCTGAGATCAGTGCTGTGTGTTGGACCTTGCTTTTGGATTATTGGTATATTGGATTTTGGCTTTGGACTTAGACTACGCTTTTGTGATTCCCCTCGGTATTTGACGTGACCTCCTGTTCTTGACTTGGTTTGCTGACGATTCTGCTATTGTGTTTGTTTCTGTCTGTGTTCGTCTTTCCCTGTGTTCCCTTCCCTACCCTGTGCACGTACTCAGCATAGGGACCGTCTCCAAGTTACGGTTTTGTCGCCTAGGGCATCTACTGTTAGTAGGCAGGGAAAGAGGTGGGGTTCAGACAGGGCACACTATCCCTTGTTTCCCTGTCGTGACAGTGCAAGTATGTTAGCACAGCTGAAAACCGTTTTGCTGGTTAGAGAAGCTATAAAACTGACCTTCCTTTGAGCTAGTTGAGAATCTGGAGCATTACATTTGTGGGTTCGATTAAACTCTCAAAATGGCCAGAAAAAGAGAACTTTCATGTGAAACTTGACCGTCTATTCTTGTTCTTAGAAATGAAGGCTATTCCATGTGAGAAATTGCCAAGAAACTGAAGATTTCCTACAACGGTGTGTACTACTCCCTTCAGAGGATAGCACAAACAGGCTCTAAACAGAGTAAAACGAGAAGTGGGAGGCCCCGCCGCACAACTGAACAACAAGACAAGTACATTAGAGTCTCTAGTTTGAGAAATAAACGCCTGACAGGTCCTCAACTGGCAGCTTCATTAAATAGTACCCGCAGAACGCCAGTGTCAACAGTGAAGAGGCGACTCCGGGATGCTGGCCTTAAGGGGCAGAGTGGCAAAGAAAAAGCCATATCTGAGACTGGCTAATAAAAAGGAAAAGATTAATATGGGCAAAAGAACACAGACATTGGACAGAGGAAGATTGGAAAAAAAGTGTTAAGGACAGACGAATCGAAGTTTGAGGTGTTTGGATCACATAGAAGAACATTTGTGAGGCACAGAACAACTGAAAAGATGCTGGAAGAGTGCCTGGCGCCATCTGTCAATCATGGTGGAGGTAATGTGATGGTCTGGGGTTGCTTTGGTGCTGGTAAAGTGGGAGATTTGTACAAGGTAAAAGGGATTTTGAATAAGGAAGGCTATCACTCCATTTTGCAACGCAATGCCATACCCTGTGGACAGCACTTGAGTGGAGCCAATTTCCTCCTACGACAGGACAATGACCCAAAGCACACCTCCAAATAATGCAAGAACTATTTAGGGAAGAAGCAGGCAGCTGGTGTTCTATCTGTAATGGAGTGGCCAGCGCAGTCACCAGATCTCAACCTCATTGAGCTGTTGTGGGAGCAGTTTGACCGTATGGTAAGCAAAAAGTGCCCATCAAGCCAATCCAACTTGTGGGAGGGGCTTCTGGAAGCATGGGGTGAAATTTCTCCAGATTTCTCCAAATTAACAGCTAAAATGCCAAAGGTCTGCAATGCTGTAATAGCTGCAAATGGAGCGTTCTTTAACGAAAGCAAAGTTTGAAGGAGAAAGTTATTATTTCAAATAAAAATCATTATTTCTAACCTTGTCAATGTCTTGACTATATTTTCTATTCATTTTGCAACTCATTTGATAAATAAAAGTGTGAGTTTTCATGGAAAACACAAAATTGTCTGGTTGATCCCAAACTTTTGAACGGTAGTGTATTTCATAAAGTTTGAACCTAAGAATCACACAGATCATTAGAATGAGTATGAAAGCACATGATTAGACCAACACAGACCAGAATTGTGAATTTAGTGGGAAAACCTCTTAAGGTATAGTAAAAAAATATATACTGTTGAAAGAGTAATTCCACTCTGATACTCTGTAGATAGTATATACAGTGGCGTACTAAGGTGGGGGCGGCAGGGGGGGGTCGCGGTCCGCCCCGGGTGCAAGATCTCAGGGGGTGCCATAAGCAATGAGCGCTTCCATCAACACAGATGGAAGCGCTCATTGCTGGAGCGCAGGGAGCTGGGTCCTGTCACTCACCTCCCCGCGCTCCTCCTCTCCCTCAGGCCCGCAGCGTTTTGAATGGTGAAGCAGAGAGACTTCCCCCCGCTCCACCATTCAGGCTGCAGGCACGGATCACGCTGCTGGAATGTGTGGGCGGGGCCTGCAGTCCGGAAACGTGCATAAGCTCCGCCCACACATTGCTGCAGAGCGATCTGTGCCTGCAGAGAAGAGAGGACTTCAGGAATGGGACAAGGTGAGTAGCTGCTGTTTTTTTTTTTTTAAATAAAGAGGGGGCATTACTACTGTGGAGGGGGCACAGGGGGCATTACTACTGTGGAGGGGGAACAGGGGGCATTACTACTCTGGAGGGGGCACAGAGGGCATTACTGCTCTGGAGGGGCACAGAGGGCATTACTGCTCTGGAGTGGGCACGGGACATTCCTACTCTGGAGGGGGCACATAGGCATTACTGCTCTGGAGGGGGCACAGGGGACATTCCTACTCTGGAGGGGGCACAGGGGGCATTACTACTCTGGAGGGGGCACAGGGGGAATTACTTCTCTGGAGGGGGCACAGGGGGAATTACTACTCTGGAGGGGGCATAGAGGGCATTACTACTCTGGAGGGGGCATAACTACTCTGAAGGGGGCACAGGGGGCATTACTACTCTGGAGGGGGCACAAAGGGCATTACTACTCTGGAGGGGCACAGGGGGCATTACTATTCTGGAGGAGACACAGAGGGCATTACTACTCTGAAGGGGACACAGAGGGTATTACTACTCTGGAGGGGGCACAGGGGGCATTACTACTCTGGAGGGGACACATAGGGCATTACTACTCTGGAGGGGGCACAGAGGGCATTACTAATGTGAAGTCTGCACAGTGGGCATTTTTACTATGGAGGGGGCAGAGAGGGCATTACTACTCTGGAGGGGGCACAGAGGGCATTACTAACGTGAAGGGTGCACAGTGGGCATTTTTACTATGGAGGGGGCACAGAGCCAGAGGATATTACTACAATGAAGGGGGCACAGACGGCATTATTACTGTGAAGGGGGCACAGTGGGCATTATTACTGTGAAGGGGGCACAGTGGGCATTATTACTACAAAGGGGGCACAATGGGAATTATTACTGTGAAGGGGGCACAATGGGGATTATTACTGTGAAGGGGCACAAAGAGGGCATTACAAGTGTGAGAGGGCACAATGTGGGTATAACTACTGTGAGGGAGCACACATCTTTACAATTACTGTGAAGTTTGTACAATGAGGGCAATACTACTGTGAGGGGGTACAACATATCGGGGGGGGTGCCAGCGAAAGGACCCGCCCTGGGTGCAAAACACCCTAGGCACACCACTGAGTATATAGATTATATACAGTAAGGTCTAAACACATATTGTAGCAAACAATGACACTAAAGTATCCTATAGTCAGGGTCTTGTGCACAGGACGTCACTTGTGAATGGGGCAAAATTTGTTGCAAACTTCTCTCCAGCCAGCCTTTTTTTTGGGGGGGGGATAGGGCAGTAAGGCAGAGAGGAGATAACTGTTCCTCCATCTCCTCGGTATTACAGGGTCAAATGAGTACTGATTGGATAAGCTGCAGTCAGCAGGGGCTTCCACCTAATGCTCCAGTAAGGGCTCGTTCACATCACCATTCAGCCCTTCCGTTCTCCTGCTCAATTATAGGCTACTTGCACACTTGCGTTTGCAGGATCCGTTTTTTTGAGATCCGTCCAGGCTCTCACAAACGGATCCGTCATGACAACCATCAATACAACCGTCTGCATCCGTTCTGAACGGATCAGTTTGTATTATCTTTTACATAGCAAAGACGGATCCGTCTTGAACTCCATTGAAAGTCAATGGGGGACGGATCCGTTGTGTCAGACAAAATGGATCCGTCCCCATTGACTTACATTGTGAGTCATGGCGGATCCGTTTGCATCAGTTTCTTCATGCGCACACCAAAACGCAGCAAGCAGCTCCAAAACGGAATGGAGACTGAACTGAAGCAAACTGAAGTAAAAAACTGATGCATTCTGAACGGAGCCTTTTCCATTCAGAATGCATTAGGACAAAACTGATCAGTTCAGGACCGTTTGTGAGAGCCTGTGACGGATCTTACAAACGGATCCTGCAAACGCAAGTGTGATTTTTGAAGCGGAGACAAAAGTCCTGCGTGCACAACTTTTGTCTCCACTCCAAAAATCATCTTCTGAGCGGAAACCTAATGGACCCCATTATAGTCTATGGGGTCCGTAGGCTCCGTTCAGCTCAATTATGTCCCGAATCTGTCCTTTCCATTCTCCTGCCTCTATAACGGAGCAGGAGAACGGAAGGGCTGAACGGTGATGTGAACGAGCCCTAATCAACACAGCAGGCCTGTAAATGGACACACATTTGCTAATGTCAGTGCACTTAGACAAAGAGTGCCATAATTTGGGGCTGCATTTTGGCACAGTTTGGCACATCAAGTTCTTGAGAAGTTTTGTGCATTTAGCTAGACAAGGGGAGCGTAGCTTACCAGAAAATGTCATGGCTTTGCTTGAAAGGGGCATGACAGTATGCAACACTGTGCTACAATTCTGGAATAAAATGTAATCTCTAACCAAACTAAACCAATAGATGCTATAAAGTTACACATAAGTGTCTAGATGTGTACTGTATTTGTCTTCCAGCCCCAGGCACTGTCAAAAATTTAGTACATATCTAGACCATCTATAGGATTAGTAAATCTGCTCCTATATCCACCAACTGTTATCCACAGTGACTCTTAGGCTAGGGCTACACGGTGACCTATGTTGCGTGACTTTTTTTTAATAAAGATAGTCAATGGTGTCGCACTGCGACATGCGACTTGCTGCGACTGTGACACGACAGTCGCAAAAGATCCATCCAGGTTGGATTTGTGTGTGACTGTTGTGTCGCAGTTGCAGCACTTTGCATGTCGACACCATTGACTATAATTACAAAAAATGTTGTGTGACACTCGTATGAATGTCACAGTGTAGTTGTACCCTTTTTGTTGTGCGACTTATTGTTGCCGTGTAACCCTAGCCTTATATCTAGCAACAATATCTTCCCTCTTCAGTGTCAAAGAATTTGCCATTTTTTACTGATGTACAGTACTTTTGGGGCACTGGGCATCACAGGAGACACATTATTAGGGGTAACATCAATGTAAAAAGGGTGTAAATGCATTGGAAAGTTGGAGATAAAGATGTCTGTGCGGCAATCTCTGCAGAAGCAAGACAAGGCTGGAAGAAGTCTTCATTATGGTTTGAGCCAGACAGAGATGGCATGCAAACAAATATAAATCAGATAATACAGTACCGCAATTTTGCGGAATAGATGCGGCCCCGTTCACTTCAATGATAGTGGGCAGCCACGGCTCTGTGCCACGGCTCCGCAAGAAAAAATAGAACATGTCCTATTCTTGTCCACAGTAGCGGACAAGAATAGGCATTTAGAATGGGGAGCTGTCTGTGTGTTCCGCAAATAGCGGAATACACACAGGTCTGCATCCGTGGTATTGCGGATTCGCATTTTTAAGGATCCGCAATACCACGGACGTCTGAATGGCCACTAACTCCATCTGATCCGTACTTTATTAATACTTTCATGGGGTGATACCCTGCAGACCATCTGTGTAGTATTTGATCACTTTATTAAGTCATGATATGATGCTTTTTTTCCAGTCACTGCATGGTAGTGCTATAAAGCCATGACCTAAAAATCACCACCTAATAAAAAAAACTCCAGGAACAAAAAACACTTGTGTGTCCTACGTTTAGTGTTTCGCATAGACTTTTAACTAAGGCTAGTTCCACACCTGCAGTTCCTCTGCCACAACAGCCTGCCGGAGTGCACTACTGACCATAATGGGATCCTTCTGGTATCTGGCATGCACTGGGTTTCATCTGGACAAAAACTCGTGCATAATTTTGAGCAAAACCGAAGGTGCAAAAAATACCACTAAAAATCCAATCAAAAACTTATGTGTAAACCCACTCTAATGAGTGTAATGGCCAGTGTTATCTTGCTAAGGTCCGTACACTATGTCACATACATATCACTTCCATTTAGTGTATCTATAGTCATAAGGATTTATTTAATTCGGGGAAAAATTCTTTAATATTGCATCTACAGCTGAGGCTTATAATCAGATAAATGATTCTGGGAGGTGAAATCAGAGGAATGATTATTCCTGTTACTTCTAATGTCTCTCCCCCTTACCTGAAGATATTGCCTTTTCATTTGAATTCCTTTACCTACTTATTAGTGTTGAGCAAGCATGCTTGGCCAAACTCGCTGTTCGGCCGAGCATGCCTATGCTCGGGTCCGCTCGGTGTTCGGCCGAACACCGAGTGTACTCAAGTGCAATGCTCGAGTCCCCTCCCCGCACCAAGACGGATCCGTCATGACCCCAATGCAAGTCAATGGGGACGGATCCATTTGGTGTGACACAATAGTAAATGGATCCGTCCTCCATTGACTTTCAATGGAGTTCATGACGGATCCGTCACCTATCACATTTTTTTTTTCATTGAAGAATTCAAGGTGTAATTTTTTTCATTCACCAGCAGAGGGCGCAATGTAAGGAAGAGGCTTCGCTGCTGAGAAGAAGCCCGAGGAGGATGTAAGTGGTTTGTGTTTGTTTGTTTGTTTGTTTTCTATTTTTCAGGATCGTGAATGCTGAGGACTACTTTGGATTCGTTGGATTACGTCGGACCAGCTTTTATATTTTTTAGATAAAATGGTCAAACAGGGGTCTGGGGGACAATGTATTTCAATAAAATATTTTATAAGTGTGTGTTTTTTTTTTTTACAACACTGCAGTTTTAGTAATCACGGCTATCTACAGACGGCCCTGATTACTAATACTGGGCTTAGTGCTTGCCGGTATGGCCAGCACTAACCCCGACTTCTATTACCTCGGCACCAGGGGTGTCGGGAAGAGCCAGGTACCCGCAGGACCGGACCTTCTAAATTAATGGTCTGGTTCTGGGGCAGCGGCAGGCTGTTACTGTTAGGATGGGAAGGGCCAATAACCGTTTCCCTTTCCACCCTGGTAGTGCCAGGCTGCTGGTTGTATCTGGCTGGAGAAGGAAAAAAGGGGGGACCCCACGCCATTTTTTAAAATTATTTAATGATTTTTGAAAAAAATGGCGTGGGGTCCCCCCTTTTTTCCTTCTCCAGCCATATACAACCAGCAGCGGCAGCCTGGCACTACCAGGGTGGGAAGGGACACGGTTATTGGCCTTTCCCAGCCTAACAGTAACAGCATGCCGCTGCCCCAGAACCGGACCCTCAATTTAGAAGTTCCAGTCCAAGCTGGTCCGACATAATCCAACGAATCCGAAGTAGTCCTCAGCATTCACGATCCTGAAAAATAGAAAACAAACAAACAAAAAAACAAACACAAACCACTTACCTCCTCCTCAGGCTTCTTCTTTGTAGAGATTCCTCCTGTCCAGCAGGTGGTGCTATGGTAAAACTTACCACTCTGCGCGCCGTCTTCCTGCTGGATGGGAGGAGGGAGCTGCCAAGGAAGGTAAGTAGTGTCTCTATGTGTCTGTGTGTTGTTGTTGTTTTTTTTTTTTTTAATTTGGGGCACTTTTGTAAACCAGGCACCTTTGGTTTACTCCCATAGACTTCAATTATGCTCGGGTGCTCGGCCGAGCACCCGAGCACCCCTAAGTGCTCGGCCAGAGCACCCGAGCGTACAAGCACCTGGGTGCTCGATCATCACTACTACTTATATATTGCCTGCAGAAGAAACATTATAATCAGTAGAAAGCAGTAGCTAGTGGGCTTATTTTACTACCTGTCTGAAGTTGATCATTTGGTCTTCACATGAAAAAAAAATAATTGGGGATAGTGTGGGGCTCATTTTAATAGGAGAACATTTGCAGTCAGTAAATATGTGTTTTGCGCTGAGCATTTTGTCAACACAATTATACATAAATATTGCAAGAAAACTAAGGCTCATGCACACTGCTGTTACCATTTTTGCGGTCCACAAAAAATAGATACTGACTGTGTGTGTTCAGAACGTCCTGACATCTATATAACAATCCTATGCTTGTCTGTAAAATGGACAAGTATGGGACATGTTCTATTTATTTGTGAGTGCCACGGAACAGACATACAGATGCGGACAGTAAATGCATGTTTTGCGGCTCCGTTCAAATGAATGGGTCCGCATCCGACCTACAAAAAATGTGGATCGGATGCGGGAAAAAACAATGGTCATCTGCATAAGCCCTATAAAAGAGAAAATGAGGCTGGATGGTTTTAGATGTTAAGTTGATTTAAAGTAAAGATGAGCTAGTTTTTTAAAATTTGTTTACGATTTTTCAAATCAAATTTAAATCGGGTAAGAATAGATTCTACCCGAATCAAATATGCTCCAATTGCCCTGAAAATGTGCATATTTTTTATCCACTAAATTTTTAGTGAAAGCCTTGAACTGTTTGATCAGTGCTTTTTTATAATAAGATTTCCCTCCTGGTGTCAGCCTCAAACTTTTCACACAGTTTTTTCATAATAATATTTTTTTATTATCCATGCTTGTGCTGCATATATCAATTTTCCCCTATTTATTAAGTTTTTGATGGTAGCCTTGAACCTGGAAAAGAAACATTCAAGCCAGTTTGTCTTTACACAGAAAATGAAAAATGAAAAAGTGTCTCATAGCAGGAACTCAGCTCATTCTGGATAACTAACCTTTAATAGAGCAGAGCAAAAAAAAATATTACTCCTGAGAGTGGTAAGTATACATCAGAATTATTGTAAGCCAGTAAACGCTTCTCTGGGTTTATACAAAAAATATATGAAAATTACCGTATTTTTCACTTTATAAGATGCACCCGAAGATAAGACGCACCCCAGATTTTAGAGTAGGAAAATGCCCCACATCAGACCTCAGATCAGCCCATTGTGCCCCCATCAGACCTCAGATCAGCCCTCCCAGCCCCATAACAATAAAATAAAAACTCTCCTACCTGTCCTGCGCCAAGGCTCCACTCCAGGTCCGGCGCTCCTCTGGCTTCTAAGGCCGGCGCTGCACTGTCACCTGACTGCGTGCAGCATCAGGTCATAGTGCGCGCACTACGTCCTGACGCTGTACGCAGTCAGGACAGTGTAGCGCCAGCCCGGGAAGCCAGAGGAGCGCAGGACAGGTAAGAGAGGTTTTTATTGTATTGTTATGGGGCTGGGTGGGCTGATCTGAGGTCTGATTCGGGTGCTGCAGCTAAAACATACAAGTGAGCGCTTCCATAATGGATTATTCGTATTCGCTTTATAAGATGCACCACAATTTTCCCCCTACTTTTGGGGGAAAAAGTGCATCTTATAAAGCGAAAAATACAGTAGTACATCTTACACCTGCTAATATCAGATAGTCTGATTTGAGAGCTAATTTGAGTATCTCTCCCAGAAACTCCAAGCAGAATTACCTAGCCTGCAATAGTCTTCAAACATACTATGCATATTTGACACTATATTGCCCAGAAACCCAGAGTAGCATACTAGGCTCTTTCTTTTTCTCTTTCCTTCTCTCACATATAAAACAAACCAGTGTTACATACCAATTTTCAGAGCAATTAAAGTATATTTGATTTATCCAAAACTAATTAGAGGAAATTTGGATTGCATAGAATTGGTAGAATAGATTTGCATATCTCTAATTTTAAAGACTAGATATTTAAAGTTTAGAAACTGGTTATTTTAAATCAACAATCCACCTTGTATCTTTTAAAGGTACACTTTTTTAAAATTACTTTGATTCAAGTATATCCCCAATTTCGGTAAAAACAGGGATGAGTGAATTTATTCTAAAGAAATTGAATTCAGTAAGAATTTCCCCAAAAATTTGTATTCTAGTGAATTAAAAACTGCCATTTTACAGATCAAAATACAGCACAACAGGTCAGGGAACATAAAAAAGGAGGATCACGGTCGGTATCCATGTTTTGTGGACTGCAAAACACTTACGGTTGTGTGAATGTAGCCTAGCAGTGATCCTCTTTTGACTGTCTACTGGATTATTGGCTAATCATAGGGTGCCTATAGCTCCTAAGATCTCCAGAGGTTATATGTAAAGCTGACTGACTTGGACCATTTTGCCCAACAATTGTTTGCAAATTTGTCACAGATGACTGGCAGCTAGAGATGAGCGAACGTGCTCGAAACGAGCACTGTACCGCTCGGCTCCCCGTTTCGAGCACGTTCTCTCATCTCTACTGGCAGCCTATTGTCTGCCAAAATGTAAATGTGTATTCTGTTACACGATAGAAACATACTCTGGGGTTGGGATTCACTACAAGCCAATAACTCTTACAAGCACCACAATGTAACTTTACATCGTTGGTGCAGTATAAGTGTATAGGTCAGACTCACACTTTGAGACCACTCCATAAGTGGTGGGTGCCAGCTCTTATGTGCTTGGAGATAATGCTGATCCTGGTATCCTGGTAATTTAACTCCTTATATACTTCTGTCAGTAGCTACAAAGGCATCAGAGGGGTAAGAGGGAGGAGGCTCTCTTTATCCTCCAATTGGAGCCCCCGCAGTGTATGGTTTCTGTCATTGCTATGAAAGTCTAGTGCCTTGGGAAGATTCCCAGTGCTGTCATAGTGAGCTGCCTGAAAAGTTAGACCCGAGGAACGGCCTGACAGGCCTGTAAAAGTTCCATAGACTACAATAGTATTGCAGTCGACCGGACAAGTGATTGAAAGATCACATGTACTTGCCCTCTAAGGGGACTAAAAAGACATTAACATTTAAAAAAAAAAAAAAATGAAAAAAATAAAAACAAAAGAACTACAAACTATTCAGATCACTCCCCTTTTCCAATTTCTATACAAAAATAAATAAATAAACAGTAAAAATAAATTTAATTGGTATTGCCACATGCAAAAATGTCAGAACTATTAACATAACAATATTTTCCTGTAGCAAATCGCTAATTTCCTGTTTTTGGTTACCTTGCCTCGCCAAAAAGAAATTGAATAAAAAGTGATCAAAAATCAAATGTATACAAAAAATGTACCAATAAAAACTGCAGCTCACCCTGCAAAAACAAGATCTGTACATAGAAATATAACAAGTTATGGATGTCAGAATTTGACGAAGCAAAGAAAAAAAATGCTTTTTTTAAATAAAACATAGTAAACGCTATATAAATTTGGTATTACTGTAATCGTACTGACCCAAACAATAAGCTCATCATGTCATTTTTTGAGCACAGTGAGTGTTACAAAGACAAAAGCAACAAATTATATTTTTTTCTAGGTTTTCAATACAAGCTACGGTAAATTAAATGGTGCCACTAAATACAGCTTTTCCCACAAAAAAATGTGAACAGGAAAGTAAAAAAAAAAGATATCTCTTGGAAGGCAGGGAAGAAAGGAAAATGAAAGAATAAAAAATAGTCTGTGTCCTGAAAGTGAATAGCTGTCAGTCTAATGAGTAATTTTCTTAGCTCTCAGTCTTCTTTTCAGTGTTGTGGCCTTGCGCTTTTTTCTGCATTTGAATTTTGCATCTGTATGAAGAACTGCAAGCAATTACAATTTTAATAAAATCTATTTACATGCTTGTCTTTGCAAAACAATGATAATTGTGGCGTTTAACAAAGCAGCTGGTATTTAGTAGTGCATGCAAAGACTCTAGTCTTGTTTTAAATGAGAATTATGACAAATGTGTTTAGGATAGAAACAAAATGTAACTGGAGTTTCATCTTTTATCAAATCCTTATTGAAACCCATTGTTTCCATTTGTGAAAATGAGTGAAACAGGCTGTCAGTGTTCAACCTATTACTATAATAACTCATTGTGCTAACATCCTGCTCTCCCTCATTATAACTTTTCTTATTAAGCTACACCATTATCTGAATCCAAAACTGTCTGTGCCAGGAGCAATGCAACACAAAAGAGAAAAACGCCACCATTTAAATAGAATGTTACTAAAAAGAATATCAATCTATACTCAAATGGTTTTGTTAGCACATGTGAGATTTTTCATAAGCGCTGAAGCAATTTAAACACAAATTGCTTAGTGCAGATGTGACCCAGGAGGTTGTGTGTGTTTATATCAACACATTTCATGACTACAGATTACGTTTTAAAGATTCAGTACACATACTTTTCATATGCTCTTCAGTAGGTCAATGTAAATGTCTTAGATGGGTACGTTTTCTTAAATATCACATGTGAATCAGAAAAAATGCAAAATCAGTCTTAATTTCATTGGCAAAGGGGTTATCCCACTAAAATCTACAGAATAGGAGATATATATCGAATTGTGGGTGGTACAACCCTAAGTCATGTCTCTGAAGGGAGCAGTAGTGTCCATGCTGGTTCATCACTCATTTCCCTTCTTTGAATCTTAAAGAGGGCTGTTTATGTCTGTCCCAGTGGATTGACATGGTCACTACTTCTTCATTTATAGAAGTTATTTGGGAACCTCCCATTCCTGAAAGTTCAAGGGTTTTCACATTTCTCAATCCAAATTTAGGTTTGTAGTGTACAGAGAACCATGGATGCAACTAATGTATTAAGAGGCACCTGCCTCTTAATAAATTAGGCACATCTTATCTTACTCCAGCGGACAGGGAATCAAGAATGGAGTATGGGAATGTAAGTGTTGATAAATCTCCCACCTTATGTTATCTGTGGTTTTACTTAAAACTGTGTATAACGATGCAACAATACCTTGATTTGACTCTTCTACATCTGAAAATATATTGCAGAGAAACTGGGCATGTTATAAAAATACTGAACGGTATTTTCAGTCACCAACTAAAGTTCTGTAGTTAAGTGCTACACAGTTCAAGTAATTGTCCACCTTGCGAGCTGCCATATGAATTGTACATGTGAAGATCGAAAAATCAAGAAGTATTCTTTTCCAAAGAACTCATTATGATTGGTTTGAAAAGGTATCTATCGATGCCAGCATATTTAATTGAAATCTGTTATGAAGCCATTTAAAAAAAAAACTAGTCATCATGTGTGAAAACCTGACATTTTAGTCAGTCTTACATTCTTTTCTTTTCAGAGGAACAAAATGATCTCAAGAAATTGCAGGAGCTACCTTTACTAAAATGTGAAAAAAATAAAAGGAAGGGTATATATTCTAATTGTTATTATAATTACTATTACTGCTATGTTTTAGTTGTTATGTTTATTATTCTTACTGTTGCTACTACAACTATTACTATTATGTCATTGTTGTAATGTCTTCTTTATGCACAGATTTCAGTCATGAACGTAAAATCAACTGAATTAGAATTAGAAGAGAATCAGAAACAATATTATAAAAGTCTCAATGTTTTTCTAAATAAAGTGTTTGGGATTCACAATTATACTTTCATGGACTTTCTTTTTCAAGTCAGCAAGTTTTTCCTACACCATGACTAATGGTGGCTTGCACACCAGGAAGACCAGGAAGAGCATAAATTAGCTCTGTTAGTGAAGGATCTAGATCAGCTTCTTGCCAGCGGACTTCTGTTAAAAGGGAATTTGCAAAGAATTGACAACATTGGAACCATCATAATTAGTATTTCAATCAAATCAATTTACTCAAAGTATACACTGTGTGTAGTCTGCTGACTACTGCATGTGTGTGTATATATATATATATATATATATATATATATATATATATATATATATATACAGTATATATGTGGACTGAAACGTTGCATGGGTGAATAAAGGACATCACTTCATTCACTATTTGGATGTGCCGCGGATTTTTGTTTTCTATATCCTTGGATGTTTGGTTGCATTGGACTGCAGGCACTCATTGTACTGAGTGTGCCTCTCTATTGTTATAGCAACAAGTAAACTTATAGTGCACTATAGTGTGCTACATTAATTAGATTATCTCGCTAGCTGTATGTATATATCTGTATATATACATATACAAACATGGTGAGGCATAGACTCCTCAAGATTTCTGAAGGTGTGCTATAGTATCTGGCACTAAGAAATTAGGATCAGAGTATTTAATTCCTTTAAGCCGTGAGGTGGAGCCACCAAAGACTGGATTTGTTTTCTAGCACATCTCACATATTCTTTTTAAAATCTTTTTTATTGATTTTTAATTCAGAACAAACAACCAAAACAAGCATATAGTGGTTATGTGTATAAAACCATGCAAGATACAGGGTACATGGTATATGATCAGAAAGATCTGAAATTCAAACAGTATCCATTAAAGAGTATAATGACTGGATCATATACGAAAGAAGAGTGGGAGCGATACGACAAAGATGGTGGGGAGATTACCCGAAAGGTTAACATAGCTATAGTTCCCCTCACCTTATGTTTCACTCTTAAAACAGCAGAGACCCTGAGGGTTGGGTCATAAAACAGACATAGAACTGTAAACCGAACTGACATAAAAGACAAGGGAAAGAAGGGGAAGGGTAGAGATAGGGTAAGGGGGGAGGGGTTGGAATGGGTATGATGTGGCGTCAGCTACTGTCTATATCCGAGAAAAGTCACATATTGGAAGTGGTGACGAGGTGGTAGTCTGAGAGAAGTGAATTGTGGAGATGAACTGACTTGGATTTATGGGAAAATTAACCAATGCTACTGCGTCTTTCTCCATTCTAACCAAGGTGGCCATAACTTGGTGAATTTCTGGTGGGATCTTAGTTCCCAGTGAGAAAGTTCCTCTAATCTGGAAATAGCTTCTATCTTATCGGACCAGAGTAAGGTTGTAGGGATTGATTCAGACTTCCAGTTAGTGGCAATCAACACTCTTGCCGCTGCCAGTAAGGTTCTTAGAAAGGATTTGTTTAGATTCATAAGGAGGTTGAATGAGGTTGTCCATGTAAACTGGGAATCGGTTCGTAATTCTCTAAGGTTTAAGCAAATTTATTCCCATACCTTGAGACTTTGATATGTTTATTTTAAAGTTGGAAATGTTCCCAAAGGAATTGAAAAGCTCAATAATAGCCGGGAAAGCTTGTGTAGGGTTGGATATCATTAGTAATAGATCATCAGCATAAGCGGCTTGTTTAAGTTCCAATCCCCCACAGGTCGATCCTCGTATTTCGGGGTGTTGACGGATGCATTGAAGAAGGGGTTCTACCGTGAGAATGAAGAGGATCGGGGATAGGGGGCAACCCTGTCTGGTCCCATTATTGATTTTTACCGGCAGGGAATATATGTCATTAACTTTTATGTTCGTACTCGGTGCTTCATACATAGTGAATATTGCCCTAATAAAAGACAGAGGAAAGCCAAACTTAGTCAAAGCGCTTTTAACAAAAGGCCATGACACTCTGTCAAATGCTTTTTCAGCGTCTTTGCCTAATAATAATAGGAGCTGTTACTCTTTTTTTGTCAAGGCAATTGAGTTTAGGACTTTATAAGTGTTGTCTTTGCCTTCTTGACCAGGGATGAATCCGGTCTGGCATGGATGTATAAGGTCTGTTAGTAGGGGTTTTATTTTTGAGGACAGTATTCTGGCAAATATTTTCAGGTCTAAGTTTAGAACTGAGATAGGTCTATAACTAGAGCACATTGCTGGGTCTTTCTGAGGTTTGTGTATCAAAATGATGTGGGCATTTAGTGACTGGGGAGGGAAAGGGGTGCCTGATAGGGCAGCATTAAAGGAGTGGAGTATATGTGGTATAAGAACGTCTTTAAAAGTAGAATAGTATAATGCTGGCAGACCGTCGGGACCCAGTGACTTACCTTTATCCATTTGTTTCAGGGTGTTAGTTATCTCTTGTACAGAGATGGGGTCACAGAGACCTAAGGCTTGTTCCGGAGAAATAGATGGAAGATGTAATTTATCTAAGAAATCTTGGGTGGCTTGTAATTTTTTGGATTTAACTTTATTTTTGACATTGGGATTGTCTAGTATAGTTTTGTTTAGTCTCCACGTGAACTTTTTTGGGAAAGAGTTTGGTACTGTAAAGGAGAAGAGTACGGGAGAGTAATCTAAATCGATCATAAATTCTATCTGAGCCTCTGTACAATGGTGGATTAAGGAAGCTGGGAAGAATACGTAGTCTAGTCTATGGTGGCTATTGTGTGGGGCGGAATAGTGCGAGTAGTTTTTCAAGGTCGGATTAAGAGCACGGCAGATGTCTATGAGAGCACTTTTGTGTAGCAGTTTTTTTACGCTCTTCAGAGTTTTCTTGGGTACTGTATATCTACCTGACGACTTATCCAGGCGGGGTTTGAGCGATAGGTAAAAGTCACCCACTACTATTACCGGACCTTCGCTGAATTCTTCAAACTTAAGCCAGGTGTCTTCAAACCATTTTCTATGGGCTACATTGGGGGCATATAAATTAACAAGTGTAAATAGCTATGAACCTATTTTCCATTTTACAAATAGGAAACAACCTTCTTTGTCAGATTTAGTATCTATCAGCGAGAAGTCAGTGTGTTTATGAATCCCGATAATCACTCCGAGCTTGTTGGAATGGTCTGATGAGCTATGGAACCAAAGATTGTAGCAATACCTAGATAAATCAGGGATCTTATTATGTTTGAAATGAGTCTCTTGAGCGAAAATGACCTGAACTTTCTCTTTGTGAAAGTGTCTGAGAATTTGACCTCTTTTTGCCGGAGCTTTGAGACCTCTAACATTGTATGTTGCAATTCGTAACTCTGCCATTGTACTGTATAAAGTCAGAAGTGTGAGAATTAACAAGCACATACCCTCGGTCTTTACGATCTGTAGTATTTGCAGTTTAAGCGTTTGGAAACGCCCATTTGAGAGGACAAGGTGGATGGGGAGAGTGAGAGGGGGGGAGGGAAGGCTACAAAACAAGACATAAAAACAAAAAGAACCATTAATGAGAACAATCCTCCATATTAAGGGAACCACAGGGACATACTTAATCCCTGGAGAGGACCTTAAAAGGTCCACTTTTCTGGTAAGGACTGAAAAGTATTATGGTCTGAAATAGTGTTTTGATGAACTAACATCGAAAACAATTAATAAAACATAGCAAAAGGGGTGAATTATATAGTGCTTCCTTAAATGGCGGACCTTGTCCGACTGCGACTACCATATTGAGACATAATAGAGAGTTGTCAACCAATAAAATAATTAGAGAAGGGGTGACCCCCGTATCGACCATCTGAGACAACTGGGGTCTCATATGAAATCAAGAACATGGTCAGTGGATCATGGGCACGGGGGTCATCAAGATATACATAATTAACAGCGAGAGACTAATGTCAGTTGGGAGAAATCTCTACAACTACCTGACTAACCATCTCTTCTTATATTGAGCAATCAGTCCTCTTCAGTAATAAGACGGCATGGGGACAGCTTTCCTTGTCTTTTCTTGGCTCTCTGAGGTTTTCCATAGGAAACCGGCTCCCAAGGTGTTGGTGGAGTAACTTCAGAAGGGATGCAGATATCGTTTGTGGCTGACAAGTCTGGAATGTCAACATCCTCAATCTCCATGGCCACAAGCACCTCAGGAAGATCTTTATTTGATCTAATGATGTATTTCTTGTCTTTCCAAGTTATCAGCATCCCGAAGGGGAACAGCCAGCGGAAGGCAATGCGTTTGTGTCTCAAGTAGTCCGCCAGTGACTTGAAAATGCGCCTTTTGTTTAGATTGGCTGGAGCAAGAACTTGAAAGAGTAGGATAGGTAAACCTTCATATTCTATTTTTTCGCATTCTCTGGCTTTTTTCTTCACCTGTTCTTTCTAAGCGAAGTTCAGGAGTTTGCATATTATATCTCTAGGAGGCTCGTTGGGTTTAGGTTTAGGCCGTAGTGCACGGTGAGCTCTTCAATAATGATAGAGTCATTATAATCATCTCCTAGAAGCGATTTGCAGATTTCTAAAACGGCTTTCGGCACAGCATCTGGAGCGACTGACTCGGGCACTCCTCTCAAGCGTATGTTATTGCGTCTACTTCTGTTATCTTGATCTTCTATATAATTGTAAGGTTAGTTGATATGTTGTTGATAGGTAGCAAGAGTGTCAGTGTTCTTTTGAGTGTATCCCGTTACGGTAGCTTGAGTAGTTTCAAGAGTTTCCACTCTATGGCCAATCTGCATCTTCTCTTTTTTGATTTCTGACAATTCTTCCAGCACTGGATTAAGAGATTTAGATAAAGCTTGTAAGATGAAGGATCTAGAAATGGGAAGATTAGTAGTGACATCAGCAGAGTCTTTCTCCTCACTGTCTCTCTCCTGTTGTACATTTATCTGACGTTTGTTGCACTTTTGGAGGTGGAGGATGGGGCCCCCAAAGTGGCCTGTGTTTTTTTCATCACGCATTTGTTAAGATCAGATTTCGAAAAGGAGGAGGAACTTTTATGGTACCTTAGCGATTCTTGGTTATAGGCCTTGTATCTCCCGACTTTCACCATAGGTGCTTTCGATCTTGTTCCCCTGATGAGTGTTTAAATCACCCCAACATCTGGTGTAGAGTATCAGTGCATGCTCACTGTGAACATACAGCAAAATGAAAAGTTGTTGATTTCACAATATCTTCTCCGTGGAAGCTTGCCCCAGGTGGCTAGGGGTTTAAATAATATGAAGCTAGTAGGTAGTCGTTAGGAAGACCTTAAAAATTGGGTCAATGGCCCTTTAAGTGATAAGTGCAGTTTCTTTATATGTATAAAATTAAGGCCATGCCTTTATAGAGCGGCTCAGAAGTCCCGTGAACCAGGGAGACTTTAGCAGTGTGAGGAGGGAAGGTGAGGAGTGGGGGGAGAAGGAGGCCTCTTCAGCGCTGGTGTGAATAAAGAAAGCCAAGAAAAGGGAAGGGGACTGAGAATTATGAAGGAGATCCGTCTGACTGAGGGTGTCTGAGGTGCTGAGAAAGTCTCTCTGGACAGGCAACTCACGGTTAGAATGAGGCTCGGCTGTCTTCCCGCTGCGGTCGACGCCACGTGGAGCGCGTCGGGGAGCCTGGGGAGCTCCGTGGATGAGAAGTGGAGCGGGAGTTTCTTATGCAGAAAAAAAACACACTCCAACCTGTGCTGGGCTCAGGTGGTGGTCAATGGATGCCTCACTCCCTCCGAAACGGCGCTTTGTTCTCTGTGGGCGGACAGGCTCTCCAGTGCTATGCCGCGGCTGTGTACCGGCGGTAGGCCGCAGACAGGTCTCCGGTTCTGTAGGTCCGTAAGTGGCGGTGGCGGTCTCAGACTGTAGCAGGGAGTCTTGGTGGATCTGAAGGGGAAGATGGGGGTTCCGTGGCGGTTTTAGTCAGGGTGGATGGCTGAAGATAGGGTTTGTCAGCTGGAGCTGTGGAAAAGCCGCCTTCACTCCTCGGTATTAGGCCACGCCACCCTCCACCCACACACACATCTCACATATTCTAAATCAGATTGAGAGCTGAGGAGTCTGCAAGCCAAGTGAACACCAGGAACAGTTTGGCATATATGTCAAATCCTTCCTGAATACATTCTGAGGGTGAATTATCCTGTTGAAAGAGGCAACTGCCCTTAGGGAACACTGTTACTATGAAGTGGTATATTTTCCAAGCAGAAAATTTCCCTTTAACATCTCACTACTTCCACTGTCTTGCTTTCTTTCTTGTATCATCTCTCTCCGAAGTAAGTGATAAACAACTCTGGCCATCCATATGATGTTAAAGAAAATGTGATTTATCAGAGTAGGCCAACATTTTCATTGTTCCCTGGTCCTCATGTGATGCTCATGTTTCTATTGTATATGATTTAGATGGTGGACAGGGGTCAACATGGGTAGTCTGAATATTATGTGGCAACAGAGTTCAAAATTCATTATGTGTTTTATAGATAGGATATCCCCTCTTTTTTGTCAGGCAAGGTAATTTTCATACCCTTGGTTTTCTGGGAAAGCTATTCAAATTAGCTTTTATTTCAAAACAGAAAAGAATGTTAATCTTTTCTCATGCAATTGAATTGAGATATGCGATTTGTACATACTCTTCCTAGAAACCAAGATTAGTGTTGCCTGGCATACAATACTCATGCATATTTCTAGGTCTCCCTAATGATAAAAAGTACCATGATGAGTACCCCACAAGGCCAGTCAACCAAGTAAGGCAAATTTCTCTTTCTAGTAACAGCACTAGCTTGCATGTTTCATTGACAGAAATGAAAGCTTTAAATTGAATATTACTTTGGAATTCTCTCTAGTTCATCTGAAGTTATTCTGAAAGTGATGAAATGAAATTGCTCATTCTTAAAACGACTATGTGATATTGCTATACTGATTATCTATTCTCAGGTGAATAGTAAGGAGTAGAGATGAGCGAGCATACTCGTCCGAGCTTGATACTCAGGGTACTAGGGTAGTATTAGGGTACTCGTAAGTACTCGCTACTCAGACAAGTATCTCGCCATGCTCGAGGAAATGGCATCTCCCGCCTTTTGAATTTTTGGCGGCTATAAACTCAGCCAATCACAAGCCAGGAGACTCTGCGGTACACCGAGCATCACGTGGGGCCCTTACATGTCGATAGCAGGGGTTGGCTGGCCTGATCAGGTGACCCTGGAATATACTAGTGACTGCCCGCAGTGCTCGGCTCAGTCGCTGCCTGGATGCCGTTAGGGACAGATCTGTAGTGTAATACAGGGAGAGTGTTAGGGTGTTCTACTAGATTTGTGTTAGGCAGGAGTGATTCTAAAAGAACCCAACAGCCCTTGTTAGGGCTACAAGACCCTTTTTTTATCTGCTTGTGGCTGGGCTTGCTGGCACTAGTAGTGCAGCTACCGCCATATTTGCAGCATTTTGCAGGGAGACTGGAAAAAGTTTATTTTTTGGCTCTCAGTGACACACATCCATTTCAAACACCTAAGTGGGACAATTTGTTTGTGTTTCATTGAAATAGGCACAGTCTGCAAAAGATTTTTTTCTGTCTAACTGATAGATAGTGGAAGTCACAGTTCAAAATCCTTTTGTTTGCTCTCAGTGATACAAATCCATTTCATACAGCTGTGTGGAACCATTCTGTGTGTCACAGTTCAGCTGTCCAGTCACCACAAACCACAATCCGTATTTTCTGTCCAGGTGACCCATACTTTACGTCACGTAATCACATACGGTCTTTTTCTCTCATTGATACAGCTATATTAGAAAACTCTCTATGCGACATTTGTCTGTGTTGCAGTGAAAATAGCCACAGTCAGCAGGGTCTGAGTTTGCTCTCTGATATATTCTGCACGTCACGTAAAAAAAAAAAAAAAAAAAACGTAATTTTGCTCTAACTTATCCACCTATATATTAACTTGTTAAGATTGAACAAGTTTGTGGGTTTCAGTACAGCAGGCCCATTTTTGTTTTGGTATATACAATACACTTATATACAGAAAATGTTGAACCCCAGCGCTAAGGGTCGAGGATGAGGGCGTGGGCATTAAATTACTGCAGGTTACTGCAGTTCAGCTGTCTTTACAGCAGACACTGGAGCGCAAGAGGAAATACAGTTCCACCCACCCACATATCCAAGCCCTCAACGTCCACATCTCCAAATTGCTGAGCCAGGAGATGCTGCCCTATAAGCTGTTAGAGACCGAGGCCTTTTGCAACCTCATGGCGGTGGCTGCCCCTCGGTATTCGGTCCCCAGCCGCCACTATTTTTCCCGATGTGCCGTCCCAGCCCTACACCAGCACGTGTCACAGAACATCATCCGTGCCCTGGCCAATGCTGTTTCTGAGAAGGTCCACCTAACCACAGACACGTGGACAAGTGCTGCCGGGCAGGGACACTATATCACTGACGGCACATTGGATTAACTTGGTGGAGGCTGGGACCGAGTCTGACCCTGGGGCCGCTCATGTACTGCCCACACCGAGGATTGCGGGGCCTACCTCGGTCACGGTCTCTCAGACGTACTATGCCTCCTCCTCCGATCCCTCCTCCTTCTCCTCCACCTCCTCCTCCGAATTACCATCCGTGGGCATGGCGCCTTCAGTCGGTAGCTCTAGGCGCAGCAGCAGTGCCGTGGGTAAGCGCCAGCAGGCGGTGCTCAAACTGCTGAGCTTAGGTGACAAAAGACACACCGCCCAAGAGCTGTTACAGGGCATCACGGCGCAGACCAATCTGTGGCTGGCACTGCTGAACCTCAAGCCAGGCATGGTTGTGTGTGACAACGGGCGTAACCTGGTGGCAGCTCTTTAACTCGGCAGACTCACAAATGTGCCATGCCTGGCCCACGTGTTCAATCTCATAGTTCAGCGGTTCCTCAAGACATACCCCAATCTGTCTGATTTGCTCACCAAAGTGCGCTGCATCTGTGCGCATTTCCGCAAGTCGACCACAGATGCTGCCACTCTCAGGGCAGCGCGGCGCCGCCTACAACTGCCCGCTCACCGACTGTTGTGCGACGTGCCCACAAGATGGAATTCGACATTAAACATGTTATCCAGAGTTTACCAGCAGCGCAGAGCGATTGTAGACTGCCAAATGTCAACTTCCACCAGAACTGGTAGTCAGGTCAGTCAGCTTCCTCAAGTCTACAGTGAGGAGTGGACGTGGATGTCTGATATCTGTCAGGTGTTGAGCAACTTTGAGGAGTCAACACAGATGGTCAGCGGCAATGCCGCCATTATCAGCCTCACCATCCCTCTGCTTTGCCTGATGAAAAACTCACTGCTCAGCATGAAGTCAGAAGCTTTGCGCTTGTCACAGGAGATGGGGGAAGAAGATACGTCGCTTGATAGCCAGAGCACCCTCCGGACTTTTTCTCAGAGCATATTGGAGGAGGTAGTTGAGGATGAGGAGGAAGAAGAGGTGAATGTTGGCGAGACAGAAGAGAGTACCAATGCTCAGTCCTTCTTAACTCTTGAGCGTGTATGGGCTGAAGAGGAGAAGGAAATGGAGAGTCAGGCCAGTGAGGAGAGGGAATTCTTGCATGTTGGGACTCTGGCGCACATGGCAGACTTCATGTTAGGCTGCCTATCCCGTGACCCTCGCGTTAGAAGTATTTTTTCAAACACCGATTACTGGGTGTTCACTCTCCTGGACCCACGGTACAAGCAGAACCTTTCCACTCTCATCCCTGTAGAGAAAAGGAGTATGAGAGTGGATCAATATCAACAGGCCCTGGTGCACAAGCTGAAACAATCCTTCCCATCTTACACCGCTAGCGGCAGAGGGCGTGCTTCTGTGGGCCAAGTAGTGGGGGAGAGGAGGCGAGCAGGCAGCTTGTCCAGCACTGGCAGGGGAACGCTCTACAAGGCCTTTGCCAGTGTTATGTCACCCCAGCAAGACACTGTCACCTGTCCCCAGTCTCGGCAGAGTAGGGGTGAGCTTTACAGAAAGATGGTGAGGGAGTACCTAGCTGATCATACCAACGTCCGGACCAATCACTCTGCTCCATACAACTAATGGGTTTCAAAGCTGGACACGTGGCCTGAACTGGCGCTGTACGCCTTGGAGGTGCTGGCTTGCCCTGCCGCTAGCGTGTTGTCAGAGCGGGCATTCAGTGCAGCTGGTGGCGTCATCACCGATAAGCCTCCACGCCTGTCAAATGACAGCGCTGACAGGCTGACGCTTATTAAAATGAACAAAGCCTGGATTTCACCGGAATTCAAATCTCCTCCGGGGGAACGCAGCTAAAGATTAACATTACTTATGTATCCGATTCCTCTTCTCTACTCCTCCTACTCCTCCTCCTCCTTGTCGTCTTTGCCTAACACTGACCCAAAACGCAATTTTTTAGAGGGCCATATGGCACTCTTTTACGACAATTTTTCCGGAGCGCCCCCTACAGGCCCTCTCTCCAAAAATTTTTCCGCAGTGTCAACTACAGACACTGTAAAACAATGTTTCAGGAGCGTCAAACAGACAGTCCAAAATAATTTTTCAGGAGGTGCAAGTACCGACATTTAAAAAAACATTTTTTTGCTAAGGGTCGACTTTATGTACTCCGAAAAGAAAAAAATTTTTGGAGGCTCAACAAAAGCCATTTCACTGCATTCTCAGTCGGACAAAGTCATTGGTGGTGTAACCGCTATGCTGTGTCAGGCTAAATTTTTTGCTGGCTTACCTGCTACCTCATCTAACTTGGTCACTTGTTGGTGTCACCGCCATGCTGTGTCAGGCTTATGCCTGCATCGTGTGGCTGGGGATAGGAGAGCAGTGCTAGCATGGGCATGGGTGATGGACCTTCGTTGCACCTAGTTGGGTGGTTCCCTAACATGTGATGGGCATGTGCCTTGCCTTACTTGGTCTGGGTGAGCACAATTGCCATGAGGGTAACCACCAGGCTGTTGCAGGAGAATTTGGGGTAATGGTGGGATTAGGCAGCCTCAGAGGCATCCATGCATGCTTCCCCTGCTGTTTCCTGTCCATTTCCGTGGTGTTTCCATCATTTTCTGATGTTTCCAGGTTTTCACCCAGCCTTCCCTAGGCAGAGCCTTGGTCCCCTGCAAAAAATGCTCGAGTCTCCCATTGACTTCAATGGGGTTCGTTACTTGAAACGAGCACCCGAGCATCCGGAAAAGTTTGTCTCGAATAACGAGCACCCGAGCATTTTAGTGCTCGCTCATCTCTAGTAAGGAGCCTTCCCATTGAAGTGAATTGGACACTGTAGCTATAATTACACCTGCTCACTGTTGCATTCCAGTCTTTTAAACATGCAAAGTTAAAGTTAGGAAAATAGCTCGTTTTTTTCTCTCTCCAATAAATTATTCAACCTTTTGAAAAATGTGCAATAAATCCTGAACTAGTAGAACCAATTTGCTCATCCTTAGTGTGTTCTTATATCTTTCAATCATAGTCAGCAATAACATTTTTAGAAATTTGTGCTACAGTAGTTCTTCTGTAGGACTGGACCAGACAGGCAAGCCTTGGATGAACATAACCCTGCGACAAGTTAACCAATTCTCCTTCGTTGGATTATATTTAGTAGGTACTAATCTCTGAGTACTGGGAACACCCCATGAGAATTGTGGTTTTGCATATGTTCAGATAAAGTCATCACATTTTTCGTGCTTTCAAGACATCAACTTTAACAACTGATTGTTCACCTGCTGTCTAATATATCCCACTCATTGACAAGTGTCAAGGTTTTTAATGTTATGACTGATCAGTGTATAACTTTTTATATCAAAGTAGACTAGACCATTTCATGCTTTAAAATGTAAATGTAAAATGTGTACTTATCACACATAATTCAATATGTCCCTTAAATGACATTTTAACTAAGTTCATTACCCAGTAAATACTGCAATATGTTTCAATTTCCCTTACATTTGGGAACACTTTATAAATGAATGTTTACTAGTGATGGGACAGATACATTTACCACAAGGTAATTTAATCAAATGTTACTGTAATGTGAAAAATTTCCTCAAATGATAATTAAGTCATATGTTACGGTGCTGCTAACTTTAAAATACTTTTTTAAAATGCTTCTAGCTTTAAGTGAATGAACAGAGCAGAGAGGTTTTATGAAATGTCAATAACCGTCTGTTATGCACATAGCTAGCAACTATCCATGAGATTAAAGAGCATCTGTGCTGATGCAAAAACAGACAGCTGTCAAGCCTTCAGGGAAGGTAAAATCTGTATATAAGCGCAACTGTCCTTGGTGTTACCTGGACTTGAGAGTCAAAAAGCATGAATATTTTTACAGACACAAGCATTTGATGCTTCCAATCAGATTACATTCCAACATTTTGGAATTATTTCATTAAATGTAACAGGGGACAGGTCAAATTTATGTATTTAGGTCTTACAAATCCATTGCATAGAGTGCATCAAATTATATATTTATACTAGCAGAAAGACCCGGCTTTGCCTGGGTATATTTCATCTATTTATTTAAAGGGGTTGTCCGGGTTCAGAGAAGAACCCGGACATACCTGCAATTTCACCCAGGCAGCCCGCCTGAAGAGGGCATCGGAGCATCCTATGCTCCGATGCCCTCCTTTGCCCTGCGCTAATTAGCGCAGGGCAAAGGAATTTCGCCGGGTTCCGGTGACGTACCGGTCCCTGCCGGGCAGAGGCTTCCGCCCGGCAGTGAGTCGGTGACGTCATCGGCGCTGATGGACAGGCTTCAGCGCTGCCCTAGCCAGTAAAACGGCTAGGGCAGCGCTAAAGCCGGCCCATTAAGGCCGGTGACGTCACCGAACTCACTGCCGGGCGGAAGTACCCGCCCGGCAGCGAGTATTTACAAAACAAGAGACCTTGCCCTGCGCGATCTAGCGCAGGGCAAGGGGGGGGCATCGGAGCATGAGATGCTCCGATGTCCTCTTCAGGCAGGCTGCCTGGGTGAAATTGCAGGTATGTCCGGGTTCTTCTCTGAACCCGGACAACCCCTTTAATGTTTCTGTGTGTCATTGCAGAGAAAAAGTCAATGCAGCTGACAGAAATTGATTTTTACCTTCATTTTTTCAATCCCTATTGGCTGTGAGTGGGAGGGGGCGTGGTTTAATGGGACACGGGGGGGGGGTTAAGTCCTTCATTTCAGGGTGGCCTGAATTATAGGTTAATGCCATGGTAATTTGAGGAAACACAATGGGTAGCAGTGGAAGAAAACATTGCTTTGCACGGGTATATTTAATCTATTTCATTTAATGTTTCTGTGTGTCGTTGCAGAGAGAAAGTCATCCTCCCTCCCATCCCTGCAGCTGACAGATGTTGATTTTTACCTTCAATTGTTCAATCTCCATTGGCTGCGGAGCG
Organism: Rhinella marina; assembly: GCA_900303285.1. NCBI lineage: Eukaryota > Metazoa > Chordata > Amphibia > Anura > Bufonidae > Rhinella > Rhinella marina. The sequence continues at coordinate 26,883 of ONZH01008726.1, forward strand.
GGAGGGGTCATGGCCTGACTGAGTCGGGGGCGTGATGTTGCAAGACCTGGGGCGGGGTTTTAAGTCCTTCTTTTGATGGTGGCCAGAATTACAGGTCGATGCCATGGTAATTTATGAGGACACGCCATGGTTAACAGTGGAAGAAAACATTGCTTTGCACGGGTATATTTAATCTATTTCATTTAATGTTTCTGTATGTTGTTGCAGAAAGAAATCCAACTTCCCTCCCACCCCTGCAACTGACAGAAGTTAATTTTTACCTTCATTTTTTCAATCCCCGTTGGCTGCGGAGTGGGAGGGGGCGTGGCCTGACAGAGTCGGAGCGTGGTTTCCCGAGATCTGGGGCAGGGGTCAGAGTGGCATGAATTACAGGTCGATGACATGGTAATTTATGGGGACTCGCAATGGGTAGAAGTGGAAAAAAACATCTTTTATTAGTACTGAATGGTCGTAGTCTAAAATTAGTCAATTTCATCTACGATTTTTGTGTGTCGTTGCAGAGAGAAATTCACCCTCCCACCCCTGCAGCTGATTTTTTTCAATCCCCGTTGCCTGCGGAGTGGGAGGGGGCGTGGCTTGGCAGAGTTGGGGGTGTGGATTATCTAGATGCTTCGAACGGTTGTAGTCTGAAATTAGTCTATTTCATCTAAAATTTTGTGTGTCATTGCAGAGAGAAATTCACCCTCCCACCCCTGCAGCTGACAGAAGTTTATTTTTCCCTTCATTCTTTCAATCCCTGTTGGCTGCAGAGTGGGAGGGGGCATGACCAGACAGAGTTGGGGGTGTGGCTTAGCAAAGCGCTTCGCATAGGTGATTTAATCTATTTCATTTAATGTTTCTGTGTGTCGTTGCAGAATGGCTGCAGAGTGGGAGGGGGCGTGGTCTGACAGCGTTGGGGGCGTGACTTAGCAAGACGATTCGAACAGTTGTAGTCTATAATTAGTCTATTTTATCTAAAACTTTTGTGTGTCGTTGCAGAGAGAAATTCACCCTCCCACCCCTGCAGCAAACAGAAGTTTATTTTTACCTTTATTTTTTCAATCCCCGTTGGCTGCGGAGTGGGAGGGGGCGTAACCTGACAGAGTCAGGGGCGTAGATTAGCAAGACGCTTCACATGGGTGTATTTAATCTATTTCATTTAATGTTTCTGTGTGTCGTTGCAGAATGGCTGCGGAGTGAGAGGGGGCGTGGCCTGACAGAGACGGGGCGTGGCTTAGCAAAAGGCTTCGAACAGTTGTAGTCTATAATTAGTCTATTTCATCTAAAATTTTTGTGTGTCGTTGCAGAGAGAAATTCACCCTCCCACCCCTGCAGCAAACAGAAGTTTATTTTTACCTTAATTTTTTCAATTCCCATTGGCTGCGGAGTGGGAGGGGGCGTGACCTGACAGAGTCGGGGGCGTGGATTAGCAAGACACTTCGCATGGGTGTATTTAATCTATTTTATTTAATGTTTGTGTGTGTTGTTGCAGAAAGAAAGTCAACCTCCCACCCATCCCTGCAGCTGACAGAAGTTGATTTTTACCTTTATTTTTTCAATCTCTGTTGGCTGCGGAGTGAAAGGGGGTGTGGCCTGACAGAGTTGGGGGGTGTGTCTTAGTGAGACCTGGGGCGGGGGTTTTAAGTACTTCTTTTAGGGTGGCCTGAATTAAAGGTCAATACCATGCTTATTTATGAGCCCACGCAATAGGCAGCAGTGGAGGAAAACATCTTTTATTACTACTGAACTGTAGTAATAGAAAAACACATAAGTTATATTTATGGTAACCGGAATACTAACAGTGTCAGTAAATAGAAATGGATGAGATCCTCAGCTGCTGATAATTACCTGGTTGTTATGGAAACCTGCCCTCCTTGTGTGTGGCTTTGCAGAGAATGGCAGTTGGAGTTTAAAACCAAAGTTCCCAGTTGTAATGTTGGCTAATGGAGATCATATTTTGGGAATATCTCAGGAACGGTATGTCCTAGAGAGATGAGACCTGGTCTAAAACCTTCCCGGACACCTGATGTACCTGTGTGCCTAATTTGGTGAAAATCGGTCCAGTAGTTTGGTCGTGCATAGAGAACAGACAGACAGACAGAAACTCATTTTTATATTATTAAGAGATATTCCACATATGAGAAATTACAAGAAAAATTACAAATAATCTAAACAGTTAACATGAGGCAAAAGAAAAGGGGTAAACTCCTTATAAGAGCTTGCAATCTTTCCCCCACCCAGTTTTCTGGCATAAAAAAGTCAGAGCCTCATGTTTGCAACTTTTTAAATGCCATAGTGCCTACATCTAGGCAAAAGTGGCATTTGTACGCCGCCCTCTCCATTTTTTTGAAAAGGGACAAGGTGAGCGCTGGGAGGGGGCAGGAACAGCAGGTGTTAAGAATTTATCTTCTCTTATGCCAGTTTTCTGTCTGGGCATATTAACTGCTGGTGGATGCGCTTAATTTATGACGAGGCCTGTGCCTTGTTGTAAAATAGGTACATCCTCCTGTAGCACAAGGTATATCATAGACTGGTATAAAAAGCTGGCCTATGATAAATTCCCCCATGTCCATCCTTTCTGTACTTCATGTCTCATCATGAACTCCATTCCCACAAAGGTTCAGCTAAAGTTCTTACAAGTTGTATTCAGGATCATAATCCCTGAAAAGTAGGAAAGGAGGATAAGGCAGTTGTTTAGTGTTGTAAAGTAACTTGTCCTCCTGTGTGATTAGGACCCGTTTTTTGTGTACTAATAGAATGGCGGACATTTTATTTTCCGTAATGATTGCTCTGTATATGACAAAATGAGTCATTAAAACTAATAAAAGGTATTTGGGAATATATTTATAATAAAGTAATATGTAAGTATTTTCATTTTCTTAATTCCCGGAGAACCCCTTTAAGACCCATACATGTATAGACTATGAACAGATTTAATAAACCTGTTTTAGACAACATAAACATAGATGAGACAGAAGATGTGCCAATTTATCACACTGTAACAGGTTGTGTGTTTTGGTAAATCTTGGTGTATCTTGCTGGAAGTTAAACACCTTTCTTTCCTTTACACCAGATCAAGGCTGGTTTACAATACAATATTATTTTCTGCCAAAAAAACTGGCATATACCATTAAAAAATCGGGTGCATTTTACAGATCCATTTAGCCACAGACACCTTTTTTTTAGGCATATCTGTGAAGGTTCTCATTCATCCAGATCATGGTATATCAGTAGTAATAAGTCAGGGCTAGGAATGAATGAAGTGATGTCACGGGAGGCCGGCGGCGCGCTCCCCGCTTGCAGCGCCGCCGGACTTCCGCTACCACGGAGCGAGGGCGCGACTGGCGTCCTCGTCTCCATGGTAACAAGAGGCGGGGAGCGTCGGGCGCGCTTCCGGATGCTGCGTGCCCGGCGTCCCCGCCCCCCTAGACACGAGCAGTGGGCGGTACTGAGCGCTGGCCCGGCAAGCCAGCGCTCAGAGTGTATTTTTATATGGGTTGCCTGATATTTGGGTCATGTGGCGCTAGCCACGCCACATGACCAAATTTATAGCATATTTGAGCGCTGGTCACGTTTGGCCAGCGCTCATTATGCAAATGAGGTCATGTGACGCTGGCCCCGTCACATGACCCATTGGAGGGCTTTTTAAAGCTGGGCAGTTGCCCTCTCAAATCGCCTGTGATTAGTTACCTCTTTGATCAGTGCTCGTGCGACCTTCTGCTGGAATTGTTAACTGGATTTTGGATTTGGACTTTTGACCTCTCTTTTGCTTCTCCCCTGGTATTTACGTGACCTCCTGTGTTTGACCCGGCTTGCTGACGTCTCTTCCATTGTGTTTGTCCCGTCTGTGTTTTGTCCGTCCCTGTGTTCCCTTTTTCTCCCTGCGCACTTATCTAGTGTAGGGACCGCCTTCGTGGTTGTCCACGGCTGTTTAGGGCCGACTGAGGCAAGTAGGCAGGGAAAGAAGGAGGGGTCAGTTCAGGGCTCACCACCCTTGTCTCCCCTCGTGACAAGTGAGCTTTGGATCCAAGATCCGAAGTCACTTCGCTCAAAACTTTGGTTTTATGCTGTATGGAGATCCGTCTCCATACAGCATTAAAATGTATGACCTCCGACGAGGCGAAGTCTTGCAAGACTTCGGTGAATAACTTCGATATTTGATTTTTAAACTGAAAAAACATTTTAAAACTTGGATCCGAACTCGACTTTGGTTCAAAGGTACCGTTGGGTTCCTTACAATATTAAACCGAAGTTTTGAGTGAAGCGACTTCGGAACCAGGATCTAAAGCTCGCATCACTCATCACTAGTCAGGGCAACATGACTTGTTGCTGATAATTTAATTTTCTCAATTAGACACCTTACAAAAGTATCTAATGAAGAGCAGAGCATATCATGATAAATTTGATGTACATTGTATTGAATAATCTCCCTAAATGTGTGCCAATTTCATGACACTCATATAGAATTTTATTGAACATATGTTTTATAGGGTCAGTGGTGTACATAGAGACGTAAGGGCCCCATAGCAAGGATGAAACCAGGCCCCCCACACAGGACAGAAGGGTTTCTGTCTAAACACTTTCAATGACCCTTGGGCCATTTTTCCACTGCCTCATTTGCTACAAGTTGTTCCTTTAGAGGGTAGATTCCTGACCAAGTTTTCACCTCCAGTAGAAAAGGAGATGATCCCAACTAAGACTGGGCCCCCTCTTGCCCTGGGCCCCATAGCAGTTGCATGGTCTGCCGCTATGGTACTTATGCCCCTGTATAGGGTATTGCTTTCCATGACCCTAATATATATCTGTTGAAGATCTGGCCAGCTGGCAATTTGTTTTGTAACTCTCATCAAAATATGGGGCAAATTGCATATCTAGCTTTAGGAACATCTACATTGACTAGCTCAGCAAGGTACATAGCTTAACAGAATGGAGATGTGGCTTAGTGAGAAAGGGAAATAGCCTACTATGCTTTTTGCTCCCAAACTGTGCCCTAAAGTAAGCCAACCACTAGTTGATAAAGTTAGACAAGCCATGAACCTAATTTATGATCCAGCATGAGCCACTGTAATAAGTATGGTGTATGTCTAGAAAGCCACCCTTACACCATAGATTACCAAATCTAACCCAATGTTTTTATTGTTGTAAAGGAGTTGTTGGAGATTAGAATAAAATGGCTGTTTTCTTCCAAAAACAGCACCACATCTTTCTAAAGCTTGTGTGATATTATAGCCCAGCCCTATTAATTTCTGTTCATTTCACAGGAGCTCAGCTACAATACCAAGCACAACCCATAGATAAGTGCGGTCTGTTTTTGGAATAAAGCTGATATATTAACGTCTAATACTGGACAACCTTTTACTGAATCTGAAATAAATAAAAAAAAACTTTTTAAAACACCTGGATTAGAAATCTTGGACGGTTTTGTGGTAAACAGTTACTATGCAAAGCTATGTGTCTAACTGGTTGCAGACTACAAATGAACCTTGAGTGTACAGTAGTCCGGTCTTGCAGTTCTCTGGTATTACACTTTCTCTTCCTATCTCCATGCTAGTCTGCAAATAGTAGAGGGAGTAGATGAATGCTGGTGGATTATTGGGAGAAACATTAAGAGACGAAATGCAACCTGAATGATACATACAGTTAGGGCCAGAAATATTTGGACAGTGACACAATTTTCGCGAGTTGGGCTCTGCATGCCACCACATTGGATTTGAAATGAAACCTCTACAACAGAATTCAAGTGCAGATTGTAACGTTTAATTTGAAGGGTTGAACAAAAATATCTGATAGAAAATGTAGGAATTGTACACATTTCTTTACAAACACTCCACATTTTAAGAGCTCAAAAGTAATTGGACAAATAAACATAACCCAAACAAAATATTTTTATTTTCAATATTTTGTTGCGAATCCTTTGGAGGCAATCACTGCCTTAAGTCTGGAACCCATGGACATCACCAAACGCTGGGTTTCCTCCTTCTTAATGCTTTGCCAGGCCTTTACAGCCGCAGCCTTCAGGTCTTGCTTGTTTGTGGGTCTTTCCGTCTTAAGTCTGGATTTGAGCAAGTGAAATGCATGCTCAATTGGGTTAAGATCTGGTGATTGACTTGGCCATTGCAGAATGTTCCACTTTTTTGCACTCATTAACTCCTGGGTAGCTTTGGCTGTATGCTTGGGGTCATTGTCCATCTGTACTATGAAGCGCCGTCCGATCAACTTGGCAGCATTTGGCTGAATCTGGGCTGAAAGTATATCCCGGTACAGTTCAGAATTCATCCGGCTACTCTTGTCTGCTGTTATGTCATCAATAAACACAAGTGACCCAGTGCCATTGAAAGCCATGCATGCCCATGCCATCACGTTGCCTCCACCATGTTTTACAGAGGATGTGGTGTGCCTTGGATCATGTGCCGTTCCCTTTCTTCTCCAAACTTTTTTCTTCCCATCATTCTGGTACAGGTTGATCTTTGTCTCATCTGTCCATAGAATACTTTTCCAGAACTGAGCTGGCTTCTTGAGGTGTTTTTCAGCAAATTTAACTCTGGCCTGTCTATTTTTGGAATTGATGAATGGTTTGCATCTAGATGTGAACCCTTTGTATTTACTTTCATGGAGTCTTCTCTTTACTGTTGACTTAGAGACAGATACACCTACTTCACTGAGAGTGTTCTGGACTTCAGTTGATGTTGTGAACGGGTTCTTCTTCACCAAAGAAAGTATGCGGCGATCATCCACCACTGTTGTCATCCGTGGACGCCCAGGCCTTTTTGAGTTCCCAAGCTCACCAGTCAATTCCTTTTTTCTCAGAATGTACCCGACTGTTGATTTTGCTACTCCAAGCATGTCTGCTATCTCTCTGATGGATTTTTTCTTTTTTTTCAGCCTCAGGATGTTCTGCTTCACCTCAATTGAGAGTTCCTTTGACCGCATGTTGTCTGGTCACAGCAACAGCTTCCAAATGCAAAACCACACACCTGGAATCAACCCCAGACCTTTTAACTACTTCATTGATTACAGGTTTACGAGGGAGACGCCTTCAGAGTTAATTGCAGCCCTTAGAGTCCATTGTCCAATTACTTTTGGTCCCTTGAAAAAGAGGAGGCTATGCATTACAGAGCTATGATTCCTAAACCCTTTCTCCGATTTGGATGTGGAAACTCTCATATTGCAGCTGGGAGTGTGCACTTTCAGCCCATATTATATATATAATTGTATTTCTGAACATGTTTTAGTAAACAGCTAAAATAACAAAACTTGTGTCACTGTCCAAATATTTCTGGCCCTAACTGTATAGTCCTCAACACCAGTCATTCACCATCAGTCCATACATACCAATATCATTTTATGAAATTGTGACTCTTTTAGAAATGAGCTATTTCTAATAACTGACCTTTAATCATTCTTTTAAGAGTTGACTGAATCAGTAACAACAATGACCAGAAAGTAAATGTCAGTAAAGCTTTACCTTGGATTTAGGTTGGAAATGTTGTCAGCCTTGACATTTTACTTGGCATAGTATACTAAAATCATTGTGACCTTCAGTTATTTCTATACACAGGAAAGATTAAGGTGAGATGCCGGCTGAAAACCTCTGCCTCCTTACATTTAAAGCTGGCTAAATCTATGCCATACAGTCAGCTACAGTGTGAAGTCTATTTTTTTCCCTGTATATGACAGCAGAATGCAGATTGCAACAATTAAGTATAAATTACAGTAATGACTCTACCATCGTGCAACATTAAAATTCACATTGCTATTACAATCGCTCAAAAGAGAGCTTGATTTCATAGTGAGATAAAAAGGGCTAAATTTAGAAGCTGCAAAAATATCAGGAATCAGGATTCACTCTGCTATCATTTGAATGGAGAATAAAGAAAATGTGAATAAGAAAATGTATACACCTTCCTTCATTCACAGACTAACTTCAGTGTATCAGCAGAGTACAATACACTGGTATAGACCTAAAAGGCAAGCAGATCTGAAGCAATAAGATGAAAAGAATGATTTCATGTGCCTTTACAGGGATTGTCCCGTATTATATTTGTTAGATCATTTTTTCAAAGCTTTTAGGATGTGAAACGGTTTGTGTCAGATTTCATTTTTACATACTTGTTACAGCCCCCTCTGGAGTTATTTTGATTTCTTCTTAGAATGTCCAACGGTGTTGGTCACACATGCTCAGTAGCTCAGTCAGACCGCCTGGATCCTCTTGTGCATGGTGGTGAAGTGATTCCTGTTCAGGGGCATAGCTAATGTGCCCTGGTGCAAGAGTTCAGCTTGAGGCCAGGGGCAGGGAAGCACATAGCCTTCATGCTGCCTGAGGAAAAAATTTAAACGGCACCCCCCCATCCATGCCAAATTCTTGACCTAACCTCTTCCCTCCAGCCAGAGCTGTAACTTGACCTGCATGCATACTGGTGTCTTCTTATGCGTCATAAGAGTCTTTGGGCCCCCTCAGACTCCTAGGCCCGGTAGTGACTGCACTCCCAATAGATACACCCCTGTTCCTCTTATTGTATATGCCAGTCAATAGTAATTGATGCATTGAAAGGCATTTCTTCTCACCCGTGCTGGACTTATTAGGTGGACATTATAAAAGGGAATCACAAGAACAACAGCGGGTATCATAGCAAATATGTAACAGCAATTTCTAGACTTTTTTTATGAAATTGCAATGTTTAGTGTCATCTTACATCTTACAAAGATATAATAGCTATAGCTACATAATATCATGGGATAACTCATTGATTAGAGGCTAATGGTGATCTGTCCTGTTAGGAATACTGATATGGGTACCTCATAGTAATGATCAAATTGGGCCCCCCATTAGGGTGCAGGATACTATCATACCCACTGTGTAGCTCCTTGTTTGCTAACTGTAATGTTAGCAAACAAGCATCATGTGCCTTTATGGTATGTAGACCCCCAGAACTAATAAATCTTGTTAACAGGGATAGGTTTCAATATTTTGAAGTTTCTATATTTGTGTTGTGCGTATACATTTGGAAAAAAATGTGTTCCATTTTTTAATACACTTTATTTGTATTTTTATTGGTGTGAATTTCTACTTTTGTAAATATCATTTCCTACTTCTGTACAACGCTGCCAGACACATCCTTGAGACTGGATATTGCTATCCATATCTCCTTGCAAGTTTATTTATACACTTAACATTTTCCTATGATTTGTCTTCTATTGACAAATAACATAATTTAATGATTTGGAAGATACAACAGCTAGAAAATCTGATCCAGAAAGGTAGAACCATGTGAAAAGTGAAATTGTTCACTAACCATAAGTAATCTGGTTTGATACTCAACCACCAAATTGGCTCATCCTTTCTATATGTAAACTGATAATTAAATTCATTAATTCTATTTTGTTATAGGGAGCTACCCTGGAGCCTACAAAAAATTAAAACTATTACTTTTCAAGCTCCTTGGCTTCACTAGGGTCTTTGAACCTGTCAAACCAATTATTACAAAGGAGAAGAAAGACGATTTAAGCTGGCCATGCACATTAGATTTGTGTCGGAAGAACCTGCCAACTTCATGAGGCCATCTAAGTTGTATGAAGGTGTCCCAATGTAGGAAATCTGTGTCATGGGAAAGAAAGATTGGGCTATTGAATTTCAACATGCCCATAGTTTATTCCTTAGGAAGATAAACAGCCACCAGGCATCTGGAAGCAGCTTACTCTTCTCTCCCCGTTAGAAACACCAGCATTCCTGGCCAAGCTGAGCATGTATATATATGGGACCAGGTTGGGAAGCACATCTTTCCAAAATGTATGACCAGCCTAACTCCTGAAATGTTATCCCTTCCTATTTGTCTCCCATTATAACTCTCTTTGACACTGTCCCTGTCAGGCTCTTACTTAATCACTTACTGACTCAGACCCTATAGACCCATATAGCCACATATCACACAACTTGTTCTGGATGGATCAAAAACAAGCACAAAAGAAATGAAAATCAAGCTAGGAAAACATAGAGGCATTCACAGTATTTTTTGCCAAATTGTAAATTAGAATTATATGTTAATTATATGTAATTGCCAGCTACAGATTGAAAGCATCCACATTTGCTGGAGTGTGCAGCCTGTAGCCTGCTGATGGATTAAACTTCCTCACAACCCGGCATTTTATTATCAGAGCACTCCTGTGGCTAAGTGGTGTAATTACAATGATAACACCCTTTATAAGAATTGCCATTAAGGCTGGGTTTCTATGTTCAGGTTTCTTGAGGAAGATTTTAACGTCAAAGCCAGGAATGGATCATAAACTAAGGACACATAAAAAAGAAAAACTGAATTGTATACTCTTTCGCAATCCACGCCTGGCTTTGGCTTCAGAAACTGGATCAGACAATCCTGAACATATAAACCCAGCCTTCACTAAGGCTGCTCCCACACATAGGTTTTTGGTGGCATTTTTCTGCACGTTTGCATTTTTCTGTGATGTTATTTGCACCTACTTTTTCTTTTGTGTGTGTGCTAAAAACATCAGCTCCTAGTGTTAGCTAAAGGTCTATGGGAAATATCAAATGCAGGACACACTTTTTTTGTTGTTGTTGTTTTGTATTTTTGGTACTGACATTTTTGGAAATTATGTGGCTTTTTGATCTTTCTGGCTTCTTTTCAAAACTGCAACATGCTGTGGATCTTATGAGAAAAATGAAGAAAATGCTAGTGGTAAGACACATAGGCCTTGGTTTGCTAATGTGTCTGTGCCTACAGTCTACCTAAAAAGTGTTGCAAATTGACACAATTTGGTGCAACTATCATTCCTATTGGGTGGGGCTTCATAGGAAAGGGACGTGGCCTAAGGTCCTACATTTTATGCCAAAATTGCACCAAAATTCAGACATAAACCTCTGTCTCAAAGTAAGCCAACCAATAGTTGGTATAGAGTTAGATAAAGAGTCATCCAGCGTGAGCACCTTTGATGACTCAGGTATAGACAGCCTATCTAAGCTTATACCAGCTAAAGGAATAGTAAATATGGGCCGTCGTGTGCAAAAAAAAAACAGAAAAACCAAAACAAAAAAGGTATAAAAAAAACACAGGTGGCAACACCCCCTCCCCCCAAATAAAAAATAAAATAAAAATTCTGGTGTCTTTTTTACTGGTAATTAAAAAGCCAAATTCATGTGTGTAAATAACTGTTTTAATCAAATCAGTTCCTGTCTCCACTGAGATTCACATTTCCATATCTCACACATACACAGGTTAAAGTATGTAAGAGTCCTTGTACGTCAGCGGATAATCTGCCCCTACATGAACACCAATCAAAATAGTACTGTATATTGAGAACACTATGTAGAAGAACTTATATGTGTGGGGAAGAAAAATCATAACTGCAACTGTATGCCCCCACACAGTTTGTATGTTGTTTCCTTCTCCTGCAGGCCTGCAATGCTCCACGGGGCTCACTCAATGCGAACATCTAGTTGGACATTGCCACAGCAATCACTGGTTGTGGCGAAGATCAGATCCCCTTGTGTCATGTGACCATTTGTTAATATTTAAGGGGAACTGATCCCTGCCACTGCCAGTAATTGGCTGAGGCAATGTCAAACCAGATGTTGACATCAAGAGAGCCCAGTGGAGCATTGCAGGCCTGCAGGAGAAGGAGCAGGAAGCTGATGCCAGGAAGCACTTAAGTAATCTTTCCTTTACAAGTCTGGACAAATGGGGAGGGAGTTTGCGAAACAAACCACATTCTTTTATATAGGTTCAGATGTGTTTATACATAGGTTTTTTAATGGTGATGTCTCTAGATGTTAGCTGAAAGTCTATTGGAAATATGCAGTTTTTTAAAAATTAGTTTCTGTTTTTGTGCCTCTGGCATTTCTTAAAAACACAACATGCTGAAGCTGTTGACATTTTTCTGGAGTTTTGTCATCTCTTTAGGGGAAAAACACTAGAAAAAAAAGCTCCATAAAAACATTAGCAGTTTCTATGTTTTTTTTTTTTAGTGAGGAGAAAAGACCAGACCAAATTCATGTTGTCCGTGTTGTCAAGAAGTTGTCCAGTTTTATCTATGCTCTGATATTGCTGTATGCAGCATAAAAAGGTCATTCATGCTTTATGTTTCATCCGACACGCATAGCTTTTTTATGTTTTTTTATTATTGCATGATGATGTTTTTATGCGCTTGAAATATTTGAAAGATTTGGAGCTTTTAACCACAAGTGTCAGAAGATTTCTCCAGGATTCACAGCACAAAGGGTGGACTGAACTGACACAGCCAAACCTGGGTTCTTCTAGAGCAGGGATGCTCAACCTGCGTCCCTCCAGCTGTTGCAAAACTACAATTCCCAACATGCCCGGACAGCCTACAGCTATCAGCCTACAGCAGGGCATGGTGGGAGTTGTAGTTTTACAACAGCTGGAGGGCTGCAGGTTGAGCATCCCTGCTCTAGTGCAGGGTTTCTCAACTCCAGTCCTCAGGACCCACCTGCCGGTCATGTTTTCAGGATTTCCTTTGTATTAAGCAGGTGATATAATTAGTGTCAATGCATCAGGACTTACCACAGATATTCATTCTGTGGGATATTCTCAAATCGTGACCAGTAGGTGGGGACTGGAGTTGAGAAACCCGGCTCTAGAGCACTGTGGGGATTCAAGAGGTGTGGTACTGCTGTAAAAGGGTGAGTGAATACATGTCTATTTACTTTTTTTACTTTACATGCTTTATTTTGTGAAAGTATATGAAGGAGTTAAATTCCTGAATCTCAATGACAAGCACTTGTGTTGATCTTATTATACAAAACACAATGCAGATTCGTTACCGCGCATAGATGTTTCCTCCATTTGCATTGTTATAAACATTTGCAAGCTTTATAAAAGAATAATTCATAAGTATAATTACATGTACACAATGTTAGTATTCAGAAGCTTTGTAAGGAAATCACCTTGAACTTTTTCCTCATGATTAGCCTCTTCCGCTCACTAATGACTGACAGATTTTAAAATCTGCTTGAGCTGCCAAGTTTTGTTCTCCTGCACCTGGAGCAAATGCAATGCTGTGATATAATCCATTGCGACATACAGTTTATCAAAATATGCTGAAGTAAATAATCTTACTAGCACTGCCGACTAGAAGGATGTAGCTTGTGTCACATAATGAAAGCCAGAATATTACTGTCTCAAGGGTGCTTTCAAAAGTGGCACAAAATTTCATACGGCTGAAAATCAGTTCCATTCACCTGAATGGGGCTTCCAGAAATCCATGTGCTTGCCACCAAAACAACCCACTCAGGTGAATGGAACTGATTTTCAGTTGCTGAAATTTTCCCTTAATTTGTTTTTAATTGCAATTTTTTCCCCAAAAAAAGCACTGCAGCCAGAGTCTTGTTAAAAATAAATAGGGAAACAGAAAATGCACCACAAATACAGCATTTTTATGATGATTTTATTCACTTTTAGTACGTTCTTGGGTCCATGATAATGTATAGTGTGTATGTCTCTTTAAGGCTTTACTTTCATTTTTGCTGGATCTCGCAGGGCTCAGCAAAAACGCTTCCATTTCTGATAATACAACTATCTGCATCTGTTATGAATGGATCCGGTTGTATTATCATTAAAATAGCCAAGATGGTTTCGTCATGAACTCCATCGAAAGTCAATGGAGGACGGATCCGTTTTCTATTGTGTCAGATTGTGTCAGAGTTAAACGGATCCGTCATGACCCACAATGAGGACGGATCCGTCTTGTTCCGCATGCCATGACAGACAGAAAACATGCCGTGGTTTGCTCTCCAGTATGGGAACACAACCAAACGGAATGGAATGCATTTTGGGGCACTTTGTTCAGTTACGTTTTGTCCCTATTGACAATGAATGGAAACAAAATGGAAGTGGTTTTGCATGAAAAAATCATGTTAAATATGTTAAATAAACACCAACCAATATAACATATGCCAAAAAATAAATAAAAAACAAAACAAAACATGAAATTGTTGTTTCTTTACAAGCTGAAAAAAATATAACAATCTACTATATGTGTTAAGGAAGCATTGAAGTTGACTTGTCAGCTCTGACATGTTTATTGCGGTAAATACTTGTATACCCCAGAAAACACTTCAAATTAAGCTGAAGATTTGTTACATTTTTGGTAAAATGTCCTGATTCTCCCTTTTTGTTGTTTGCATCAACGAGATTGTGGGTTATAAAAGTAAATATATAATATATATATAATATAATTTTATAAGTAAAAATTCACATCCCTAAACATAAAACCATAGGAAAAAGTTCACTGAATATGAGAAACATTAACTGGTTAGCTCAACTCTAGAGTGAAAAAGGTAAGGTTGCTAGTAGAGATGAGCGAATGTGCTCGAAACGAGCACTGTACCGCTCGGCTCCCCTGCGCTCGCATGGGCGCAGGCAGCCGCTTCCGTCCTCCTCAGGAGGACGGAAGCGGCTGCCTGCGCCCATGCGAGCGCAGGGGAGCCGAGCGGTACAGTGCTCGTTTCAAGCACATTCGCTCATCTCTAGTTGCTAGGTATATACTTCCTATTAGCATTTTGGCTCTTGGAGCTTCTGGTCATGATTTCCCAGCAAGCCATTTTTTAATGATTCCCTGGCATATTAAGAGCTATACATGTGCTAATTAGAAGCAGTGCTGTATAATTTTGGTTTATTTTACATCATAATTTTTTTCTTTAGCATGATTTTCACGATGGAATAGACCTAGATTTTACAGGCCTCCATATCAATACTCATTGACATTTAACACATTGATCATTTTAAAGTTAAGCAGCTATTCACAAGTATGATCTCTTGACCAAGTTTAGCCTATGTTTCAATAAATTGCTGTTAGGAAGGAAGAATATGCAATTTTCTGCCTAATGAATGTAAATACAATGTTATAAGTCTTCTCAACATTTAAGAATTTTCTCTGGAATCTTCCCATCATTTAAGAATTTTCAGGGTTGAATTAAGTTTGGTGTATGTTTAAGGCCCCATTCACACGTCCTTTTAAAACATCCGCAATCTATCCGCATCCGTTCTGCAATTGCGGACGGTTTTTGCGGATATTTTGCGGATCCATTCATTTCAATGGGTCCTGATAATCTGCGGACATTGCACGGTATATTGTCCGCATCCGTTAACCTGTTCCGTTCCGTTTTGCGGATCCACAAACAGAAATCCTCCTGTCCTACTTTTCTCCCGTATTGCGGTCCGTAGCACAATGAAAGTCTATGGATCCGCAAAAAATGCGGAAGACATGCGGAAAGGCAACCGCATGTCATCCGTATTTGCGGATTCCGTTCCAGGAGGGGTGAAAAAAAAAGATGTTAATCATCCTTCCGTTTTTTGTGGAAAGGCGGAACGGATGTCCTGGAAAAACTGAGTTTTTTGCGGAACAACGGATCCGCAAAAAACTGACCGTTTTCCAGGATGTGCACACATACGGACGTGTGAATGGGGCCTAAAGGGGTTATCTGGGAAAGATTTAAAATTGCTTAGAGCAACCTGTCATAGAAAGTAAGAATTTTACCATGTAGAATGTTTGCCTAGAGTGAGGGAGCAGGGCCTCACTACACACTACACATTTGTACAATAGATAGTAATGATTTGATCCTGCCTATGATATACCTCTATGGCTGAGCAGCCTGGCAGGAAAACTCACCAATATGTAGTATATTCAAGTGCTGGAGCGTAGTGTATAGTAAGACCCCACTCCTTCAGCACCTGGGCAGCTCTGCAAGTGGAGGCAACCAGTCCTACTCACATTCTAAGACAGGTTGATGATAGCCATTTTAAATCATTCACAGAGAACCCCTTTAAATCTTCAATGATACTGCACAATTGATTGTATCATGTCAGTAATCACTGTCAAAATGGTGATATACTTTCAATATCTGTAGATGGATTGTCGACAGAACTTTGGTTTCCGTCCAGCATAACGGCATCCAGACGGATCCGTTATGCTTTCCCATAGGCTTCTATTATGACGGATCAAAACGGAATGCCTCTTAAAGGTGTCCGTTTTGATTTCCGTCCTAGGGATTCCGTTATTTTCCGTTATAACGATGTTATAACGGAAAGAAAGAACGGAATCCCTAACGGTGATGTGAACGAGCCCTAAAAACGGTTTATATTATGTAAAAGTAGTAAAACAAAAAAAAATATGTATTTAGTATTGCTGTAATTATGCTGATCCAAAAAATAAAGTATACATGGTAGGGTGGGTTTGAACTAGCGAACTTATGCAGGACATTGATTCCGTCCTGCATAACATAAACCAGACGGATCCGTTATGCTTGCCCACAGACTTTTATTATTCTATTAGGATGGAGCAAAACAGAATGCTTTTTAATGCCCCTTTCACACGAGCGGGAGACTCGCATGTCTCCCGCAACGCATCTACAGGGCTGGACTCGGCACGGACAGGGATCGCATATAATGCTCTGCGATCCCTGTCCGTGCCGAGTCGAGCCCTGTAGATGCGTTGCGGGAGACATGCGAGTCTCTCGCTCGTGTGAAAGGGGCATAAAGGCTTCCATTTTGCATTCCATCTGGCCATTACGTTATATTCCATTATAAACGGAACCTATAATGGAATGGCATAACGCTAGTGCGAACCCACCCTTATTTATGCCACAAAGAGAATGTCCAAAAATTTGCAACATAAAAACTCAATGCTGGTATTGACGTTTTTTTTTCTTCCCTCCAGATAGAATTAATAAAAGTTAGCCAGTAAGTTATCCCTAAATGGTGCCATTAAAAAACCCCTAACTAATACAAGCCCTCATACAGCTACATTGACAGAAAAAATTATAGCTCTTGGTCTTGGAATGCCTCGATGAAAAAAAAAAATATTGGTTTCTTGGGTTCCAAATGCATACAGATGGTAGGGGTTAAATGACATCTGCACTCAAGGACTACATGTTAACATATGGTATATTTCAGAGACATATACTGTTACTGTAAAATATTTTCAGTAATTTATAATTAAAATTTAGTACTCTATATAGCATCTTTGTTATATGTAGGATAAAAATAATTGGTTAGTTCCTTACTGCTTTATTCATTGAGAATATCTTTTGAACCTATCGTTTAACCTGGAAAGTTTGAAGGAAGATATGTATTTTGTCAGCAATAGGTTATCACTTTACTAAGAACATAAATGACTCTTGTCCTTTTTTCTAAACTTAGGGACAATTAGAGTTGTAACAGCTAAAAATATCCATTAATTATGGCTGAATCAAACATCCATGAAATGCAGATGGTAGCCATAAATCAGAACAATTGGTGTGTCTAGAAATTAACATGATCAAAAATGATTCTCTGCCAGCTGCCTTCTGCAACAAACCGCTAAGTGTTTTACCTGGTAAAGGTTCCATCCATTTATTTATCTCCTTTTTGCAGAGTAAGCAAGGGTTGTGATTGATTACAAGACCAGAAGAAGAACCAGAGAATTAAATGCAGATTACCAATAAAATATTAATTACTATGAAAAGAAAGCTTCTGCTACTCTTGACTTCACAGAAAATTGGTATGCCAGGCATATAATCCACACTACAAAATGGGTGGTATTTTACACAGGCACAATCTTAGGTTTAGGAATGAAAGTGCGTTTAGAATAATGCCACTCTAGTTTTAATATGAGGCCCTTATTTATCACACATAAAATGGAAAACCCCAGCATCAAGTCACACCCAACACATCTTAACCTAGCCCACATTATAGCAATATTCTATTATTTTCTGCCATGATGTTTTTAGCGGTTTAGCTTCCGTTCTCCATTTTTGTAGAAGATTGTAGAAATCATTGTGTACAGGCATTACCTCTGACAACTCCATGATTCCTTGCCTAGGCTTCAGTTAATAAGGTGTGGTAAGAAACTAAAGGTCACAACTAAAATATGTTGCAAGGGTCAAGATTACAGACAGAATTCTAGACTTTTTTATTACCATGTAATGGCACGCTATGCTATTAATTTAATGCATTATGTGTATTGTAATGACACGCTGTGGGAATATTGTAGCACCCCATTGTGCGCTACAGAAATAGATTAGCAAGCCATCTGTAATTTTGGCAATTGCTATCTCTGTAGATAATTTCAAACCATGAGAAATATGCTGGAGATCTATAAATCTAAGTCTGAGGCAAAGTAGTAGAATGAGTCCTGACTCCTATGCAACAATGTACATACAGCGTTCAAGTACTGACCCACGGCAGATGTTTGGTTGGCAGTAGCCTTATATATTTTATGGGAAACAGCCTAAGAGACACCAAGCAACAGAAGCAAAGTACAAGTACACATCAAAAGTACTACCGGTTATATTCATGCATTTATATGGTATACACTTGTGGTCCAGAATCCAATGCGGAATAAAATATATTAGCTTTATAAAATCCAGTTAAAATTCATTACACAAAAAATACGCATTTCATGCTACATGGGCAATAGCAATGCAATTTTTCCTGTACTGGATTTTAACTCTCTGATATCTTTTACTCTACAACTGAATGTTAGATACAGTTTTTGTGCATTGCCTCAGAACTTCTGTGTACCTGAATTTGATCCAGGTGAGTTAGACTACTTTATCATTGTTACACGCCTGTTCACTGTTTATCATTGTATACCGTGTCAGTATATGTGTGTATATTGTAGATGTGTATCTAGGGCCATGTGTCAGTGTGGCAGTGCACATTTGCTTCTGTTGTTTGCGTAACGGCCATAGATTACTTGTGGGGGTGAATTGCTCTACTGTGACATGTCTCTCCAATCTGGTTTTATAGTAGTTAATTCCCTAGTTCAGTGATGGCTAACCTCCGGCACTCCAGCTGTTGTGAGACTACAACTCCCAGCATGCTCTATTCATTTCTATGGAGTTCTAAGAAAAGCCAAGCAAGTGTGCATCTTGGGAGTTGTAGTTTTACCACAGCTGGAATGCCGGAGGTTAGCCATCACAGCCCTAGTTTGTGTCTGAACCTGCACATGTTGTCCATGTGCTTGTTAGTTCTGCTTTTTCATTCCCGAAATTCTGTCTGTTTGGAATTAGAGATGAGTGAATCGAAGTTGACGATGTGGAATTTGTTATGAATTTCATGGAAAATTCCATTAGCAACGAAAGCGAATTTCATGGCGAATCGTAGTAACAAATCTTTTTTTTTTTTTCCTAAAATGGCCGCAAGCACATGGCATGACATGGGGGAAGGATTTCTGGGATATTGTGCTAACGTAGTCAGTGAAGTTGACTTGCCAAAAAAACTGTGAATTCGTGTTTGTGGGGTTGTTAGTTTTAAATAACTATTTGCGGCGTTATTTGCCATCCAAACAGAAAAGCGTGATACTGTGCTAACGTAGTCAGTGAAGTTGACTTGCCAAAAAAACTGTGAATCCGTGTTTGTGGGTTTGTTCGTTTTATATAACAATTTGCGGCTTTATTCGCCATCCAAACAGAAAAGCGTGATATTGTGCTAACGTAGTCAGTGAAGTTGACTTGCCAAAAAAACAGTGAATCCGTGTTTGTGGGGTTGTTCATTTTAAATAACTATTTGCGGCATTATTCGCCATCCAAACATAAAAGCGTGATATAGTGCTAACGTAGTCAGTGAAGTTGACTTGCCAAAAAAAACAGTGAATTCGTGTATGTGGGTTTGTTCATTTTAAATAACTATTTGCGGCATTATTCGCCATCCAAACAAAAAAGCTTGATATAGTGCTGATGTAGTCAGTGAAATTGACTTGCCAAAAAAACTGTGAATCCGTGTTTGTGGGTTTGTTCATTTTAAATAACTATTTGCAGCGTTATTCGCCATCCAAACAGAAAAGCATGATATTGTGCTAACGTAGTCAGTGAAGTTGACTTGCCAAAAAAACTGTGAATCCGTGTTTGTGGGTTTGTTCATTTTAAATAACTATTTGCGGCTTTATTCGCCATCCAAACAGAAAAGTGTGATATTGTGCTAACGTAGTCAGTGAAGTTGACTTGCCAAAAAAACAGAGAATCCGTGTTTGTGGGTTTGTTCATTTTAAATAAATATTTGCGGCGTTATTTGCCATCCAAACAGAAAAGCGCCATATAGTGCTAACTTCTTCAGTGAAGTTGAATTGCCAAAAAAACTGTGAATCCGTGTTTGTGGCGTTGTTCATTTTAAATAACTATTTGCAGCGTCAGTCGCCAGTCCTTGAGTCCTTGAGCTTTGCCCCCTGTGTGCAGCACTTGTACATAGAAGCTCCATGACTCAGCTGCCTCCTGACAGCCAAGAACATGGAGCTTTAACCTGAGACCTTTTTTCCTGGCCTCCAGGCTTTTGATCACTCTGACAAGCTGTCAAAGCCATCACAAATGCTTGTACTATCTCCCTCTCATTACTGCCGGTCACAGAGCAGTTTACAACCACATATGGGGTGTTTCTGCAAACTTCAGAATCAGGAAAATTAATATTCAGGTTTGATTTGCGGTTTACCCTTGCTATCTTATAGGAAAAATGAATTAAAAATTGAAAATCTGCAAAAAAAAATATATTTATTTTTAAATTTCACCTTCCTTCTGTTTTAATTCTTGTGGGAAATCTAAAGGGTTAACACACTTTGTAAAAATCCGTTTGGATTACATTGGGGGCTGTAGTTTCTAAAATATGTTCATTTATGGGAGGTTTCTATTATTTAAGCCCCTCAAAGTCACTTTAGAACTGCAAAGGTCCTTTAAAATTAACTATTGGAAATTTTCATGAAAATCTTAAAAATTACATCTAAAATTCGTAGCCTTCTAACGTCCTCAAAAAATAAAATTACATTTCCAAAATTATGCCAACATAAAGTGGACATATGGTGAATGTTCATTAATAACAATTTTATTAGATATCCCTATGCAACTTAAAAGCAGAGAAATTAATATTTAAAAAATTGTGATTTTTTTCAAAATTTTCAGTAAATTTTGGATTTTTTATAAATAAAGTTAAAATATATTGACTCAAATTTACCATTAACACAAAGTACAATGTGTCACAAGAAAACAATCTATGAATGGCTTTGATAAGTAAAAGTGTTCCAAAGTTATCTCCACATGAAGTGACACATGTCAGATTTGCAAAATTAGGCCTGGTCAGAAAGGGGGTAAATGGCCCGGATGGCAAGTGGTTAAAGAAATAGTTAAGCAGTTGTGCAAGGCAGTGAGCAAAGTATATTTTTTGGGGGATTCTTAATTTCCTTTTATTTTAAATTTTTTATCAAACAGTATGTCAGACATAGGGGTGACAGGCCCTTCACAGAGGAGGGCCAGTGGCACAAATGTTTCTGGAATAGGCACAGGCCTCAGCAGAGGAAGGGGACGTGGCATTAGGGGTCACTCGGCGAGGCCACAGCTACCGGTGTCATCTAGTGGTCGTGTGTTGACCACCAACCCAGATGTTCTTTAATGGTTGACTCGGTCATCCACTTCCTCCCAGATGACATCTCAAACCCCCAGCCAAGAGTCGATGGGTTTTTCAGACACAACCCTTTGTTGGCATGGGCGCGGAGCAGCTCCAGTGCCCTCACCTGTCCTCAACCTGCCTCTATCCTTTTCGGTTCTCTCAGCCAGAGAAGTACTATATGCTATGGGCTCTGTGCCACTATACAGCGAGGACGAACTACTTGAGGACAGTCAGCAGCTACTTGGAATCCAAGAGGTGGAACAGAAATACGCTCCTTCCAGTAGGTGGTCAAGTACTGATGAGGAGAGTGTAGTGGGAGGTGATGTTGAGAGCGGTCAGGCTTTGTACACCGAGACAGTTGAAGAGGACATTAGCGACGTGCTAACTGTAGTTGATGATGATGTAGCCGATCGCACTTGGGAGCCGGGTGAAGCAAGGGCTTCATCATCATTATCAACATCTGCAGACGAGACTGACAGCTTGCGCGTCAGGCAGCGGTGCAGGCAGCAAGTCGGTAGTGTGGCCGTTAGTCAGCGGAGTGGCAGCAGTGCGAGGTCCGGAGCCAAACGGGCACGGGGTAGACTGCACTCTTCTCAGGTGCTTTCCGGCCTTAAAAAGAGCGGCACAGGGGCTCAGCCAGGCAGCGGAGGTACCACTCAGTCAGTGCGGAGTGTTGGTGTTAAAATCGCCTACTTGGCGGTGTGGAATTTTTTTGTTAAGACGCCTGAGGAGGTGAACATGGCTATATGTAGAATCTGTGGTCAGAAAGTGAAGCGTGGCCAGGGTGCTAAAGTTGGCACCACGGCCCTGCGCCAACATATGCAGCGTCACCACACAGTGGCCTGGGAGAACTGTGGCTCAGATGTGGCGGTCCAGTCGGCAGCAACAACAGCAGCACCACCCAGTGGCACGCATCCCATTTTAGGCAGTCAAGGCTCCAGCACCTCTGCCGAAGGGAGCTGTCTGTCATTATCTACCGTTCCAGATGCTCCTGCTCCTACTCCTCTTATTTCTTGTCACTCATTACGGCAGCAGTCGTTCACCGAGGCGATTGCAAAAAGACAGCAGTACGCGTCCAGCCATCCTACAGCTCAGAAGCTGACCGTGCTTCTGTCCAAACTGCTCATGCTGCAGTCCCTCCCTTTTCAACTGGTGGACTCTGCAACATTTAGTGAACTGATGGCTTGTGCCAAGCCGAGGTGGAGAGTCCCAAGCCGTCATTTCTTTGCCAAAAAGTCAGTCCCAGCCCTGCACAAATATGTACAAGAGAAGGTGGCCCAGTCCTTGAGCCTGTTGGTGTCTGCCAAAGTGCACAGCATCACCAACGTGTGGAGTTGTAACTACGGTCAAGGACATTACATTACGGCCCACTGGGTCAATGTGCTTCCTGCCCAGCCACACGAGCAACTTGAACAGGTGACGCCATTTTCTCCTCCTCGTTGTCAAACTGCTGATCCTGTGCTAATGTCCGGCTCGTTCTCCACCACCTCAGCCTCCACTGCAGGGCCAAGTCATAGTGCTCCTCCAGCGTACCACAAGTGCAAGGCACGGCAGTGTCACGCAGTTCTACACCTGGTTTGCCTGGATGAACGAAGTCACACAGGGGAGGAACTGCTCCGCGCCATGAAGGAAGAAATCGATTGCTGGCTTTCTCCGCGTCAACTAAAAATCGGAACCATGGTGACAGATAACGGAAAGAACGTGGTGTCCGCGCTGCGCCAAGGAGGGCTGAGCCATGCGCTCTTGCATGGTGCACGTATTTAATCTGGTTGTCAAACGGTTCCTCAAGTCTTATACCCAACTGCAAAACATTCTAAAAATGGCCAGGAAACTTTGCATGCACTTCAGCCATTCCTACACTGCCAGCACACCCTCCTTGAGCTGCAGCGACAGAATGGCATCTCCCAACATAGGCTGATATGTGACGTTTCCACCTGTTGGAATTCTACCCTCCATATGTTGGACCGACTGTACGAACAGAAAGGCCATAAACGATTTCTTAATCATCCAAGCGGACAGGAGTACTTGATGTCAGCCAGTGGCAGCTCATGCGTGACACCTGCTGCTTGCTCGGGACCTTTGAAGAGGCCACGTTATTTGTCAGTCGCCAGGACTACGGTATGAACAACGTCATTCTACTGCTTCATGTCCTGGAACAGATGCTGCAAAATCTCTCTGGTCAGGGGACTGGAGACGTGGAGACTGCATCTCACGACCACATGAGTCTGGTGGGGGCTGAACTGGAGGAGGACGTTGGAACACGAGCATTTAGTGGTTTTTCTACCCAGGTGACAGAAGAGGAGGAACAGGAGCAGCCAGAGGAGGTAGAGGGAGATGAGGAAGATGAAGCAGATGACCCAGAGAAACCATGGCAGTATACAATGGAGTTGGAGACAGGGAGTCACTCCGAGTCACTTGAGCAAATGGCCCGATGCATGCTCATTGGCTTACGTAGTGACAGCCGAATATTCACCATATGGCAGAGGGATGACTTCTGGCTCTCCACCCTCTTGGATCCTCGCGACAGGTCTAAAATGGGGGCCTTTTTTTCACCTGCTGAGAGGGAGGACAAACTGAAGTACTATAGAGACATCCTATGTAGTCAGTTGGCTGCTGCCTATCTGCGTCATCGTCCATCCTCCCGCAGGTGTGACCGGGGGGGGCCCTCAGCGCTCACATATCAGTGCCATGGCTGCTGTGGGGGGTCGGGGGTTAGGAGCAGTACCAGCTCCATCAGCAGCAACTTGAGTCTGGAGTCGCTGATGAGCAGCTTTCTTAACCCGCCAAGTGCGGAAAGTACTCACCAGCAGCAGGTAGACCAGGAGCAGACCCTGAACCAGCAGGTGGTGGCCTACTTGGACAGCACCCTGCCACCCCACATTGAAGATCCGCTGGACTACAAGGCAGCCAAACTGGATTTGTGGCCGCAACTGGCCGAGTTTGCACTGGAGAAGCTGTCCTGCCCAGCTAGTAGTGTGGCATCAGAGCGGGTGTTCAGTGCGGCGGGGGCCATAGTTACCCCCAAGGAGAACTCGCCTGTCCTTCCAAAATGTGGAAAGACTCACCTTTGTCAAGATGAATCAGGCGTGGATCAGACAGGATTTCCACCCACCAACGCTTGATGCATCAGATCAGCCATGATGCGTCACCCAAACCTTGACAAATGAGACTGTATTCTTCAGGCTACCTGCCTCAGGCACTCTTATGATGCTGCCACCCATATGATGCCACACATCTACCAGCTGCTCCTTCTACCACCCAGCATCTTTACCAGTGACTGGTATTTCCACCCACCTCTCCACTCTTTTACTGACCCAATATGTAGCCTTCTGATGCTGCTGCCACCTCAACAATCAGGTCTCCTCATATTGCTACTGCTGTCACCTCCAGGCTATGTCACCATGCCACTCTGTGGCCTGATGATGCTGCTGTCGCCACCTCTACACGCTGTGTCCTAGCTGCCGCTACCTCCAAATTATGTAATTGTGCCACTCTACGGTATGCTACTGCTGCTGCCGTCGCCTCCACACGCTGTGTCCTAGCTGCCGCTACCTCCAAATTATGTAATTGTGCCACTCTGTGGCCTACTCATGCTGCTGCCGCCGCCTCCACACTCTTTATCCTAGCTGCCGCTACCTCCAAATTATGTAATTGTGACACTCTGTGGCCTACTCATGCTGCTGCCGCCGCCTCCACACGCTGTGTCCTAGCTGCCGCTACCTCCAAATTATGTAATTGTGCCATTCTGTGGCCTACACATGCTGCTGCCGCCGCCTCCACGCGCTGTGTCCTAGCTGCCACTATGTTCAAATTATGTAATTGTGCCACTCTGTGGCCTACTCATGCTGCTGCCGCCGCCTCTGCACGCTGTGTCCTAGCTGCCGCTACCTCCAAATTATGTAATTGTGCCACTCTACGGTATGCTGCTGCTGCGGCCTCCACACGCTGTGTCCTAGCTGCCGCTACCTCCAAATTATGTAATTGTGCCAGTCTACGGTATGCTGCTGCTGCTGCCTCCACACGCTTTGTCCTAGCTGACGCTACATCCAAATTATGTAATTGTGCCACTCTGTGGCCTAATCATGCTGCTGCCGCCGCCTCCACTCGCTGTGTCCTAGCTGCCGCTACCTCCAAATCATGTAATTGTGCCACTCTACGGTATATTGCATTTAAATTTTTATGACTGCTGCTGCCTCTCCCAGGGTATGTCACTGTGCCCTTCTGTCTCATTAAAATTAGTACGACTCCTGCTGCCTCTCCCACTCTGTGGCCTTGAAATGTATTCGACTGCTGCCTCTTGCAGCTGCTGTTACAGTGCCACTCGGTGGCCTAGTAAATGTGTTCGACTGCTGCTGCCTCTTTCAGCTGCTGTTACGGTGCCACTCTGTGGCCTTGAAATTTGTTCGACTGCTGCCTCTTGCAGCTGCTGTTACGGTGCTACTCTGTCCTTGACATTTCTTTGACTGCTGCCTCTTGCAGCTGCTGTTACGGTGCCACTTGTTGGCCTAGTAAATGTATTCGACTGCTGCTGCCTCTTGCAGCTGCTGTTACGGTGTCACTCTGTGGCCTTGAAATTTCTTCGACTGCTGCTGCCTCTTGCAGCTGCTGTTACGGTGCCACTCTGTGGCTTTGAAATTTCTTCGACTGCTGCTGCCTCTTGCAGCTGCTGATAAGAACATATGCTACAGTTGATCTTAACCAAAAGGCAGAGAATTATTTTTTACGGTCTGCTCTTCAGAGTATGTCACCATGCCACTCTCCGGCCTGATGCTGCTGCCGCCGCCGGCTGCACATGCCGTCTCCTAGCTGCCACTACGTCAAAATTAGGTAATTGTGCCACTCTGTGGCCTCCAAATTGTACTACTGCTTCCACTGCTGCTGCCACTTCCAGGGTCTGTCATTATACCACTTTGTGGCCTACTCATGCTGCTGCCACCTGGCCACACTGTCGCCGTGCCGCTCTATAGTCTGCTGATGCTGCTGCCACTGCCATCTCCATGCTGTCTGGGGGGGTACTGCTTGTATAAGCGTGCAATAGAACAGGTTCTGTCGAAATGTATGTGGAATCAGTGAATTGGTGTAAAAGGCGTGCGCTTTTGGTGCTCTAGTAGGATCTTGGGTATCTGCACGATTCTTTTTAGCTGGCGCTAACATTGACCTGTAAGGCAGAGTTCAGACTTGAGTTGTTTGGTGAGTTTTGGCCCCTTAACTGCCCAAATACATAGAAGTGTGCAGTAATTCTAAGAGCGAAGCCTGTTATGTGCGTGTCACACTGGGTCACAGTATTCTTTCACTACCACAGTAGACTCCTTATTAGTGTGGAGTGAGTTCGGCCGAGCATGCCTACGCTCGGCTCCGCTCGGTGTTCGGCTGAACACCGAGTGTACTCGAGCGCAATGTTGGCATTCACTGTAATGTTGATTTGAACGCTAATGCTACGCATTGTATGCTAATGTGTACGAATTTGTATGCTAATGCGTACGCATTTGGACGCTAATGTCTACGCATTGTGCGCTAATGCGTACAAATTCAGTTAATTAGCATACTTTTACGAGCGAAAGGAGTAAAAGAGGAGAAGTCGCGATTCTGACTTTTTCCTATTAACCAAACACCCTCCCCTCTTCCAAGCCGGGGATGCCTGGTTTAATCCCATTGACTAACATTATGCTCGAGTGCTCGGCCAGAGCACCGAGCATACGAGCACAGAGGTGCTCGCTCAACAGTACTCCCTATGCTTTTTACTGCAAGGCACAGTGTTCTACACCACTATCCAGGCTCTCTGCAGCCCAGAAGTAGCCGTTTTTTAGCGCTAGTCGCAACAAATTTATTCGAACCGAAGCTAATCTTTTCGAAAAATTTGGCGAACCAGCCGAATCTAATTTTTGAAAAATTCACCCATCTCTATTTGGAATGTTCTGGCTTAAGTGTGTGGTCAAACCTTTGCTGTCCAACATTTGCATCTGAAGTCATAAGCCTATTTCTGATGTCTGTTCCTCTATATTGAAGCCTGTAACCTGAATCCTGTTCCTGTATCCAAGCGGCCTGTTCCTGAAGCTTTGGCTTGTGTCTGCCTGTTCCTACATATTGTGACTGAGTTCAAATAGTCATGGCCATGTCTGCTTGCATTTTCGGGTATGTTAGTTTTCCAGAAGTTACTGTCACGTGTGCACTGGCCCTTGCAGTTGTTACTGTTTGAACTGTTCTTCTGTATGCCTGGGTTCCAGTAGTCTTGCTCCAAATCTGAAGAGACTTCATGTCCATGTCTCTGCATTTCTGGGTTCCAGAAGTTTTGATTCAAGTCTGAACAAGTTCCAAGTATTTTTCTCTGTAAACTTCTCTGTTCTAGAAGTCTTGATCAAAGTCTGATCAAGTTCCTAGTCCATATATTCGTATATCTGGGTTCTAGAAGCCTTGATCCAAGTCTGAACAAGTTCCAAGTTCATGCCTCTATTTGTCCTGCTCTGTAGATCAAGTGCCTTCAATCTGGATTCTACCTTTGCAGTGTTTTCACTCACTCAGCTGTATTTATATTGAGATACGCAGGGACAAAACCATGAAACTTAAACATAGCCTGCTAGCATCTCTGCTCTGTGATAAACTGTTGGGACAGATGGCACTACTATAAAGGCCATCATTTAAGGGATCCCTTCACCAGTGACCTCCATATCCAACCTCCATAGCTGTGGTTCATCTGATTAAAGAATTTTTCTTTTTGTCAATATGCCATTGCCTGACCCTATAAATCAAAGCAGAGAAGGAGGGCCTAGATACACAAAGAAGCAGAAGTTCCCTTTAAATGGCTTCTTTAAAGGGGTATTCCAGTTATCCACAGGATAGGAGACAACTATTAGATCCGTGCAACTGCCAGGACTCACAAGAATGATGGATCCCAAAATGGATAGAATTGCGGGTAAGCAATGCAAATGCTAATAAAATAAATGTTCTACTCTGAAATGAGTACACTTTGTGCCTTCAAATAATAATAAAATGAGACTTAAATAGTATATTTGGTTTGATGACAGTGGTCACTTCGACATTTGCGAGAAATCTAGCAGAAAGCGCAGCAAGAAGCTTTTTCATCTAACAACATTATTTTTACACCTTAGCCTTCATAATTTTCTCTGTCAAGTGTTTCAGAATGACCTGTCAAAAGTGAAGGCTGCATGATTTACCTGGAACATGTGCTTTAATTTCTCTTTGAAACATAAGTATTTTTCTTTCAAGCAGCATACATAGTTCATAGAAGAAATGCAAGGTATAATCACCATGATTTTCCTTTAAGTGGTATTGCAATTGGCAATTAGCGAGGTACCTTATCCGTTAATGTTCCAATAGGAGTCGTTCGCTAGGGGGAAGCAAGCTGGGATCCTAATAGCAATTTAATGTGCAAGTCACTCACAATTTATTAAAGGGAAAAAAACATCAAGTTGTACTCTTTTACATGAAAGCAGATGGAGAAATTTAACACCAAGCGCAGGCACAAAATCCGGCACAAAACCACTACATTATGAGGTCTCATGGTAGTTTCAGATTTACACCATATGCTGTCTCACTGAGTTAGAAAAGAACGTACAAAGAGTATGAAGAACAGACAAGTAACACAGTCTAAAATGAAAGAACCTCACAGGAAATAAAAATGCAAGGATGAAAATGGTTGTGGATGGTATGTTGAAGGAAGAGAAAAACTGATGTCATGGGCCAAATACTGTCTGCAATGTGAAATGATCCATAGGTTGAATAGAATGAGTCTGCAACATTAAAATCAATGTAAAATACTCAAGGGTATTCTGTTAGTAATTAGGAGGCATTTGCCTTTTTTTCCTTCCTACTGATCATGATTTCTTGCTTACTTTCAAACTGCACTGTAGTATAAAAAAAAGAGGGTGAATTCTTTGTACTATTATGCATCAGAAAGCGGCAAATTCAAAGTTTCAGAAATTCTTACAGCATCTACATCACTGGCAAAGATCTAACCATACATTAAAATAACAAATAAAGAACATATATACTGTAAACCCATGAGTGTAATTTGTGATAATGGTAGACATGGAACACATCTATTAGGTAGAGATGAGCAAATCACTCAAAATTGGACTCAGGTTCAATTTGGCTGAATCTGTCAACTGGTTAGATTTGTTTCCTTATTAACTTTACCGGAATTGAAAATGCTCCAAATGGCCTGAAAATTTGTGTATGACACTCTGAGGTTTCCTAGGACTTTTTTTTCTCTAGTCTCTCACTTTTTTATTTTGCTGTTAATTATTTTTTTCTCTCTTTCCCCTGAAAAATCAGCCAAATTGAATCACCAAAAATTCAGAATTGGATGCAACTTTTTATGAGATTCAGGACAAATTTGATTAGTTTAGAATCAATTCATTCCTCCCTACCATTAAAGTGGTTATGCCATAATTGATTAAAAAAAAATGAAAATCAAACATCATATGGTACATGACAATCTCTTTCTAACAAAGCTAGAACCAGCCCTGTACCTCACATGGATCCAGAGATCTCACCATTTATTGCTCCAATTGTTCTTCTAGATTTATTTCAGGCTGACAGCTCAGAGGGCATATCCTATCTGCTTCAGCTTTCTCTATCATATCTCAGGGAATGTATCCTTTCTGCTACAGCCCTCTCCTTATTACATTTCAGAGGGTGTGTACTTTCTGCTGCAGTTTTCTCCCTGCAACTATCATAGTTTTTAAAAGAAGATAGGTCTGGTGGTAGTTGAAGATTTAAACTGAGCATGTGTGACCACCTATGTGAGGTGGACAAGAAATAAGACAATGAACAAACAGTAGGTTGCGCTATATAGATACATTTTATTGAATGATTAAGTGGCTATACTAAATTTTGAATTACACACAATTAGAAAAGTATTCAGAGCAGGTGCTGGTTTGAAAAAATATAGAATATTTTTCACGGCACAACCTCTTAAAACACTTTATGTCATTTTTTAGAGTAAAAAAGGTTGCAAATTATGAAGCATAGTATATTTGTGCAACAATTTGTGACTTTTCACTGAAAAGTGATGAAAGATATGGATGGGGCTTAGTGGGTGGGGTGTGGTCTCCAGCAGCCCCTAATATTTATTACAATTTACTTTTGAAACTGGCATAAATCACAGTTTAATTCTACACCAGCTCTTAGCTAAAGTGGATTTGAATTTCTGGTGCACAATATGGAGGACATTACTAATGGGGTTGCTAATAGGACTACTGTAGGGGCACTATTACTATTGAGGGCAGTCTGGGAGCACTATTACTAGAGATGAGCAAATTATTGAAAAGTTTGATTCGGCTGATTCGCTAAATTTTACGAAAAAAAAAAGCTTTGTGACGAATTACTTTGTCACGCAGTATATTTTTTTAAAGTAGTGGGTGCAATGACAGGGAGCTGTGATAGCACCGCCCCCATACATGATCACGCCATCTGAGTGTAAAAACAATGTAAAATTAACATTAAAAAATTTAAATCAAACTTACCACCTCCATTTGCTTTCGAAGGGCCATCCGCTGCCATTTTGCTTGAAGATCTGAAGTGAAATCTCATGTGGCGTGAGATGACGTTATCATGTTGGCTGGCGTGGTGACGTCATATATCACCACACACAGGATTTCGGCTGAGATATTCAATCAAGATGGCATCTGGCAGCCCGTCACGAGCAAATGGAGGAGGTATGATTTTTTTTTTAACACTATATCAAGTTAAATCAATTTGCTAACATGAAGCAAGAGGAAATTCTGCTTCAAGGTGAATCAAATTTATCCTGAAATTCGGATCGAATTCCACTTTGTGGGATTCGACTTGTTCATCTCTAACTATTGCTATGGGGAACTATCTATATCACACTGTTGTTTCTGCAGTTTAGTATTTGGGGGCTTTAGGGGGCACAGTGGGCAAAGTATTGGGAGGGGGGAGCTGTTGAGGCACCAGGAGAGGAGGGATGATAAAAAGTGAGGAAACCAAGATGTTTGTGTTATAAACTCTGCAGAGACGAGGTGCGGCTGAGAGAGTTTATCAAGGTGGTCTGGTCCGAATGAAGAAGATGAGGAAAGTGAACATCTACCTCAGAGACTGGATGTAAGAGGTATGTGGCGCTGTATTACCCTGCATGTTTTGCAGTGATGTATCTAATGTCCACCCACAAATCTCTAACAGTAGGGCTGGGGGAGGTGGTGCATTGAGAATTTGGCACGGTTTGGAGTATTTCTATTTTCTTTCCTTCTCTTAACTCATCAATCACAGTGCAGTCCATTTGATAGCATCTGTGCTTGTTATCGAAGCTGAGCTCCATTCATTTTTTATAGGAGGGGAGCTGTGCCACAGAAACTACCTGCCCCGGGTGTCAAATACCTTAGGCATGCCAATGACTCTTATATATACCCCTACGCTAAAATGGCAGTACTACTAGGTGATTGTGAGGAATGTGGAATTATGATCTAATGCCAGCCATGATCTAATTCCAGCCATTTGCTGTCATATAGCAGAGGGAGTGAACTCCATAGGGGTCTTGGCTTCAAGCAGGCCACATGTGTACAAGTTCATACTTCACTCAGGCAGCATGGAGGCCAAACCATGCTACCGAAAAACCTCCCTGTAGGAGGTCTCAGCTATTGCCCAGATCCTTCAACTCCATCAGACATTATGGAACCTGGTATTCATAAGGAATTATGAATTGCCCGTCCATCACAGGCATAAACCAGTTATATATCTGCGAACCTGGGGCCAAGACGGTTGTAGTTTGGTGGTAGGATGCCAAGAAGGGGAGATACAGATATCTCCCAGTAGAAACCTAATAATGGCACTATGTTTAGTCTCCACCTGTAGCCAGAACACAGGCGGATCCGTTGGTTCCAGAACCATCTCTCTGTGACCTTCTGGTCTGGAGCTATGGGCCCTAATGGGTTTTGTGGGTCTTTTGGCTGCCAGGACAGGGAAGGGAGGATGGACTCCTCCTAGAGGGAGAGAGGGGAGTGACTGACTATAGGTAAAAAGGCCCATGCAGGCCAGAGGCCAGTGTCTTTCTCTGAAGGGGGTCACATCGAGTAATGTGTTTGGAGTGACTGCGGACAAACTGCTGACATCACTGCCCCCATGTGACTACAGCCAAGGATTACAGCAACCCAGACTTCATCATAACCCAAATGACTATTCATCTACCTGGTAACTGACTCTTGCTCTGTTTAACTCTGTTTGTATCATACCACCTGTATTTGCACATCTAACACTGTATATATTCTCTGTGTGTATCGTGTATTGTCTAGTGCGCCCTTAGGGCAATTAAATATATGATGTAATCTTGTGCTGTTCTTGTAGCTCGGTCCACGAATTCCCAAGTCCGTGTTTTGGCATAGTTGTACGTTACCGCAGGTTGGTTTCTCACCCTATATAATCCCATTAGCAGACCGGGCTTATATCAAACGATGAACTGGTGGCAGTCTACTGAGCTGAGAAGCTCTGTTTCACTGGGGCAGTGAAAAGGCTCTCTCAGCTTGTCAGGGTTGTAAGCGAGTGTAGAGTTACGCTGGAGGCCGTGTAAACCACCGTCTCTCACCCCCCCACCTTTCTGTGCTCCTGTGGACAGGAGGTGTCTGTGCAAACGATATCAAGCTGACCTTATGTGCTCCCAGGGAGGGCATAATGTCACGTCTTGGAAACCAGTGACTAAACAGTATCTTGTGAGCTCGACATAGTTGATGTCAGGTGGGGCCGCAAGGTGCGGTATTCGTCACAGTGATAAATGTTTGGTTAGATAGGTGGTAAATATTTCTTGAAGGGCATCCCCTTTGAAGGAATTTCTTTATGAAGTGTCTGGTTTCTTTATCCCTCGACAACTGCTGTGTGAATTATTATATTCCAGTCACTCCATTGCATGAATGTTATTGTTTTTCGATCATTTTCATACAACAAGGGATAATTTTGGATGATAACATTATAATATCATATCCTATAACATTTTATGGTAGAGTTTCATGATAAAGTAATAATGCATATTACAGCTAAATTGACTTTTTCTAGTAATTAACACCAATGTAAATCTAGCAAACTGTACTTCATTTTTGTAGGAACTTAGCAGTAGTACTATGCTTTTATTGTAGTAAACACCCTTGGGAGTCTTTAAGACTAAGGCAGTAACTTACAGAAGAAATTGCCTAGAGCACTTCTTTTAAATAATAATACTAATAATAATATTGTTGAAAAAAACATACGGAAAGCATCACTGGATGGAGACAAGAGGCAAAATATATTTTATTCCGCAGTGCTGTAATGCACATTTGTGGCCAAAAAAGTGTTTAATGTGCCACATGTACCCTGCATCATGGATGCAAACCCATTCACTTAAATGGGTCCATAATCCAGAAGGTGTGGTGCAGAACGGAGGCAGGGAACCCCGCGGAAGCACTACTCTGTGCAAAGTAACAAGCTGGAAGAACCAGGGAGTATTTTTTTTATTAGTGTGTTTGATGTAATAGCGCATATACAGTACAGACCAAAAGTTTGGACACACCTTCTCATTCAAAGAGTTTTCTGAATTTTCATGACTATGAAAATTGTAGATTCACACTGAAGGCATCAAAACTATGAATTAACACATGTGGAATTATATACTTAACAAAAAAGTGTGAAACAACTGAAAATATGTCTTATATTCTAGGTTCTTCAAAGTAGCCACCTTTTGCTTTGATTACTGCTTTGCACACTCTTGGCATTCTCTTGATGAGCTTCAAGAGGTAGTCACCTGAAATGGTTTTCACTTCACAGGTGTGCCCTGTCAGGTTTAATAAGTGGGATTTCTTGCCTTATAAATGGGGTTGGGACCATGAGTTGTGTTGGGCAGAAGTCAGGTGGATACTCAGCTGATAGTCCTACTGAATAGACTGTTAGAATTTGTATTATGGCAAGAAAAAAGCAGCTAAGTAAAGAAAAATGAGTGGCCATCATTACTGTAAGAAATGAAGGTCAGTCAGTCCGAAAAATTGGGAAAACGTTGAAAGTGTCCCCAAGTACAGTTGCAAAAACCATCAAGCGCTACAAAGAAACTGGCTCACATGAGGACCGCCCCAGGAAAGGAAGACCAAGAGTCACCTCTATTGCGGAAGATAAGTTCATCCGAGTCACCAGCCTCGCAGGTTAACAGCAGCTCAGAATAGAGACCAGGTCAATGCCACACAGAGTTCTAGCAGCAGACACATCTCTACTAGAGATGAGCGAGTAGTGTTCGATCGAGCCGGTACTACGCTATTCGGCATACTCTATTTCAATCGAGTATAACGGCGATGGCGCACTTAGAATTCGTTTCCCCTCCCACCTTCCCTGGCGCTCTTTTTCCACCAATCACCATGCAGGGGGGGTATGACAGGCCCGCGGAGCACGCTGGCAGCGCGAAAACGGCGTCTACATGCATTGGCTGGAAAAACCATGTAACCTCGAATATTAAAAACTCAGCTCTTCCTGCTCGTTCGCATATGCTGCGTGAACTTAGTCAGGGACAGAGGCTGGAGAAGGGAGAGATAGGTTTTAGCTGTTGGACAGGCAGGAGCGTGATTAAAAGCCCTTATCAGGGCTACTATAGTGCAGTACAGTGATAGCTTTACTACTATATACACTCTGCAGAGAACGGCTGCTGTATTCAGGGATAGCTGCTGGAGTAGGGACAGAGAGAGGCATTAGTGGTGTATTAGGTGCTCTGCTACATACCAAACTATATTTGGCACTACTGTTCTGCGTTCTTTTTGGCTGCAAAACCCTGTTATATACCTAGTGTGTATATGCACCATCTGATCTGGCAGTATACGGCTGTGTACTTTTTTTTTTTTTAAATACAGTTTATTTGGCTCTAGTGTTCTGGGTTCTGTGTGCCTGCAATACCCTTTTTGTATACCAGGTGTAAATACCCACCGTCTGACCTGTTAGTACACGGCTGTGTACCTAGAAATATAAAAAAAATAGGCCTTTTCATTGGCACCTGTACTGTGCGTTCTCTTGCAAAATAATTTTATATACGTGGTGTTAATACACACCGTCTGAACTGTTAGTACATGGCTGTGTACCTAGAAATTTAAAAAAAATAAGCCTTTTCATTGGCACCTGTACTGTGCGTTCTCTTGCAAAATAATTTTATATACGTGGTGTTAATACACACCGTCTGAACTGTTAGTACAACGGCTGTGTACCTAGGAATAT
>ONZH01008727.1:0-65608 GCA_900303285.1 Rhinella marina
AGTCATTATTATATCTAGTTTTTATGTTTGTCCTTATTTTCTGTAAATTTGACTGTCTTTCAAGTATTAATGACTGAAGACCCAGCCAAAAGCGCAAAGTAGCACTCTGTAATGCTCCCTGAAAATGATGCTAGTGCTTGTCACTTCTATACATTCAAAAAGTGACCATGCATTATCATTCTAACATGTGCTTACATCTTCATAAAATGATTGTCATTGCCTCCAATTCTGATTTTCTGCTTCAAGAACATTCACAAATGTGTCATCGCTGCTGCCAGCAAGTGAAGCGCATCAACCAAATAAATCTATTTAAAGTGCATAACCACGTCAGGATGCATGAGAATATTTATTAATTTGTAAAATGTCAAGGAGAAGTGGCCACATTGGCACAATGTTCGATGTGTTTCATGTGTCTATTGTTTATCACTAGATACAGAAAACATTGTTAATAATGTAAACTTTTCACCTTTTTGTTTCTGCAAGTTTTGTCAAAAAGAGACAACCCTGTATATATATATCCCTGCTGAATATTTAATGGTTGTGATTCTACCACCTGAACATTGTGTATAAATACTGTAGATGTAATTCTTTTCTACATGATGCATTTAGTATGAGAGTTTAAAATGTGAACAAATTGTTAGAAATGTAAAAAAATAAATAAAAATTAACAAATGTTACTAAAAGGGGTATTTCCATCTCACAAATGTAGTTTGTATAGTTAGATATAGCCATACCAATATTATTACTAATAGAATGTATTTATATAAAATGTACCATATAGAAGATTTGTCTATTTGTATAGGCATTGTCCCATACACATCAGTCAGGCCGTTGCCCCTAGTTATGGCCACCGCGGCCATGTAGTAGAGGTGGCCGGCTTGCTCCTTTTCAAACCCGCTCTGAGGCAACTGCTGTATTGTGAGCACACATTACATGAGCATGCGCAGACACATCTTAGGATTGTAGCATTTTTGTCTGCGCTTCCAAAATGCAGAGAAACGGATCCTGTTCCAAGATCAATTCATCTCTATGGAGCAGGATCCTTTTATAAAGTCTGCGTTTTGGTCAGATCCTGACCATTGCGTTTTGGATGGGTAGTGTCCAAAACGCAGATGTGAAAGTACCCTAAGATGTGTCTCCGCATGCTCATGCAATGTGCGTTCACAAAGTTACCTCAGAGCGGGTTTGAAAAGGAGCAAGCCGACCACCACTTTTACATGGCAGTGGTGGTCGTAACTAGGGGCAACGGCCTGACTGATGTGTGTGGGACAATGCCTATACAAATAGTAAAATCTTCTAAACGATACATTTTATATAAATACATTCTATTAGTAATAATATTGGTATGGCTATATCTAACTATACAAACTACATTTGTGAGATGGGAAAACCCCTTTAAGTTGTATGAGAGTTGAAGAAATGACACAACCTGCTGGAAAAGTTATCCACTTGCTTAGTACCGCACGACGTTTAAAAGCAACAGGTTATATTACAATTTGCCGGCGCTGTGACTATGCTATTAGACAGCTGTGGTCACAGTGTAGATCTCGGAGACCAGCCAAATTGATCTCTGGGAATGTGATTGTTGTTAAACGCTGTTACAACAATACTCTGTGAAGAAGTATAAAAAGTCAGCAGGGATTCTTTCAGTTTTGTGAAAGAGTGACCATTGTTTCCTGTGAACCGTTTTGCTGCTGTCTATGAATTAAAAAACATATCTAAAAAGTGAAAAATAAAATAAAAAATGAATAAAATTAAATTAAATAATTAAAAAGTTGTTGCTATAGTTATTTAAGTAATAATTCCGTAAGTGGCATAATACTCGGACAACATCGTTCCCAGCAGCGACTTCGGTGTCCAAGATGCATCCAGACATCCTTCCCATGCTGTTCCCAAACAATTTCAGTGGTGTTTCCACCATTTTCTCAACTTTCCCTATGAACCAGACACCCTCCCCTCTTCAGAGCAGGGGCTGCCTGGTTTAGTGCTCGGGTTCTCCCATTGACTTCCATTATGCTCAGGTGCTCGGCTGAGCATCACGGTGCTCGATCAACACTAGTTTTAAGTCCTTCTTTTGAGGGTGGCCTGAATTACAGGTCAATGCCATGGTAATTTATAATGACACACAATGGGTAGTAGCAGTGGAAAAAAACATCTTTTATTACTACTGAACGGTCTTAGTCTAAAGTTAGTGTATTTCATCTATTTCATTTAATGTTTCTGTGTGTCGTTGCAGAGAGAAAGTCAATGCAGCTGACAGAAGTTGATTTTTACCTTCATTTTTTCAATCCCCATTGGCTGCGGAGTGGGAGGGGGCGTGACCTGACCGCGTCAGGGGCGTGGTTTAGCGGGACCATGGGGGGGGGTTGCTTTTAAGTCCTTCTTTTGAGGGTGGCCTGAATTAAAGGTCGATGCCATGGTAATTTATGAGGACACACACTAGGTAGCAGTGGAAGAAAACATCTTTTATTACTACTGAATGGTCTTAGTCTAAAATTAGTCTAAAACATAAGTTATATTTCTGGTAACCGGAATACCCCTTTAACAGTGTCATCCACAGTGCTCTGCCCCTTTAAAGCAGTGAAGAGAAATGGCTGGGTTGTTATTTACTTGAGCTCCTCAGCTGGCTGCTAATTACCTGGCTGTCTCCCAGGCTAATATTGGCTAATGGAGATCATATTTTGGGAATATCTCGGGAACGGTACGTCCTAGAGATCTGAGACCGGGTCTAAAATCTTCCCGGACACCTGATGTACCTGTGTGCTGAATTTGGTGAAAATCAGTCCAGTAGTTTGGTAGCGCATAGAGAACAGACAGACAGACAGACAGAAACACATTTTTATATATTTATACAATTATGTATTGAAATTTGTCTCTATTTATTGTCCAGAATCGTGTAGTATTTCATCTAAAGTATAATAACATTTTATATGTATCTAAATTTATTTTTATTTATTTATTAATATATTTTTTAAGATCTTTTTACACACTGACACCTAATGTAGTACTGTTTCTACTTTTTTTTTTAATTATATATCCACTTCCCACCATAAACTGGGGGTTGGACACCTAACATTACACGTGATTTTTTCTATGTGATAAAAATTATTATTATTATTTTTATGTTTTATTATCTCCCAGCAATTTCTCTTTTGTGTTTATCTATATATTCTAGACTTTAAAAACAATAAAAAGAACCTTATATCAATACATCTGTGATCTTTTCTTGCGCCAGGAGGTATCATTTTTTAGGTGTCACCACAGTACACATCTTCCCATTGTCTTCTACGTCACTCCTCTGTGAACTGGCAATTCTGCAAACGAGGACTCTGAGATACCATCAGCACCGATCACCCAATACCATCACCAGTGTTGTTCCTACGTATGCAAAACTCTGTAAGGTGAGCATAACCATATACCTTTCATAATCACCCACTGCCAAAGGACTTACTACTCTATGAGTGCCTTTCCCTTTTTCTTTTGCCGTATATGGTCTTCCTAGAGCTGTCCAGCCCATCAAACTATTCGTGGGACAAAGGCTTGCTAAGAGAGGTAACCAAGAACCCAATGGTCACAATGGTTTTGCTGATCTCAAAATATTCCAGTTGCACATGGAAGAAATTTCTAGAAGGTCAGCCATCACTGCAGCACTGAGCTTTATGGCAGAGTGGCCAGAAAGAAACCTGTCCTCACTAATAGACACATGAAAGCCTACCTGAAGTTTGCAAAAAAAGCATCTAAAGGACTTTCAGACTGTGAGAAACAAGATTATCTGGTCTCATGAAACCAACCAATTTTTTGGCCTCAATTCTGAGTGTCATGTGTGGAGGAAACCACACACTGCTCCTCACTTGCCCAATACCATCCCTACAGAGAAGCATTATGGTGGCAGCATCATGCGGTGGTGGTGTTAGGACAAGGAGACTGGTCAGGGTTGAGAGAAAGCTGAATTGAGCAAAGTACAAAGATACAGTATTCTTAATGAAAACCTGAATCAGAGCTGTCTGGACCTCAGACTGGGCTGAAAGTTTACTTTCCAACAAGACAATGATCCTAAGCACACAGCCAAGACAACACTAGAGTGGTTTAGGGACAATTCTGTGAAAGTCCAAGAATGGCTCAGACAGAGCCCTGACGTGAACCCAGTTGAACATCTCTGGAGAGTCCTGAAAATGGCTGTCCACTGACAGTCCCCATCCAACCTAACAGAGCTTGACAAGATCTGCAGAGAGAAGTGGCAGAAAAACTCCAAATTGTAGTCTGCAAACCATGTAGTATCATATCCAAGAAGACCAGAGGCTGTAATTGCTGTCAATGGTGCTTCAACTTAGTCCTGAGTAAAGGATCTGAATACTTATGTAAATGCAAAATGTTAGTTTTTCCTTTTCAATAAATTAATACAGATTTCGAACATTCTGTTTTTCAGTTTGTCACTATGGGGATTTGAGTGCAGATTGATGGGGCAAAATTGGATTTTTATTTTAATTTTAGTACAAGGCTAAAACATAATAAAATATGAAAAAACTAAAGGGTCTGAAGACTTTCCAAATGCATTGTATGCCAGTGCCCTCTAGGCTGTTTTCCTTGTGTTTCTGCTTTCCTGATTTTTAGCTTGGCTCCATCAGGGTAGTGCTGTTACTACAGTTTAGCTACTAGAAGTCCGAAGTAGTCTGCACCTCATTTATTTTTATTGGTTCAGGCTGCTTTCTTTTTACCTCCTACAGCTCTGGCTTTTCAGATTGACTGCTGTCTATTAACATAAAACCCACCACAAGCTCACCAGGAACTCAATACAGGAAGAGCTGATTCCATTATTACATAGGTAGAAACATTATCAACTGCAAAAAACTAAACCTCCAGTGAGAAAAAGAAGATAATGAGCTAACTGCCGTGCGTATGCTGAGGCAAATGAGTCTTATTAAGGGGATGCTTGAAAAGTCACAATGAAGAACTGGAAAGTGATAATTTTAACTACTACTTCAGGCAACTTAACTCTTACATGCATCGCAACTTAACTATACATTGTAGACGCAGAGCCTGCTCCACAAGTGTCAAGAGCCGGCTATGCAACACAGATGGCACCCAGCTGAATTGTCTGAAATCAGAGAACACCGATCCTGGTCATTTAACCCTTGATATGCTGCTGTCAATAGTAATTGCAGCCTCTGAGGTGTTAGACTAAGGGAGCGGACATGCTCTGTCCTCCAATCTGAGCCCCTGTGGCAAAATTGTGGGGCTCCAATCTGTAGCTATGACATCCTTGGGTCTTATGAAGGCTCTTTGCGCTGTCATAACCAGCTACCTGAAAAGGCAAAACCCATGGCCTGACAGGCAACCAATGAAAATGTCATAGAATGCGTTAGTATAGGTTGCAGTTTATGGTACAATAGATCACCCGCCCTTCCAAATGTACATATTAACTTTTTCCAGACCTTTGCCGTACTTGATAAGATCATCAAGTTGTAATGACAAAGACCTGAGACAGCAATACATGAGCAGGTAAAAATATATCAAAATCCCTACATAGGGAAGAATGAAATGTACATGTAACACTTTCAGTTGACTAAAGTGGTACAGTAAAGTGAGGAAAACTACTAATGCCTGTTATAGATGGTGAATAAGAAGCAGCACACAGCACTATATATATGTCACCAAACGTAGAATGCAGCCCCTTACGGTCCCTTGCGGTCACCACTTGCCATTTAGATTCTAGTATGATTGGCAGAGGCCTGGCTGTTCTAGATGGATCAAAGATGAAGATGTTACATTCCTTAAGTAGAACAGTATCTGTATCCAGAGATGATATGATGGTACAGGTTATGAGAGCCATGGTTATGATACTGGAAAATATAATATTCGAGATCTGTAAGTTTGGTCCTCAACTGCAAACCCCCCCCCCCATTTCCTAGATCATTGTGTGCATCTATCAATTGGTTGTCAGCGGATGCAAATTCCTCCATTTTGGTTTTGGTCCATTCTTTGACCCACTTCTTGGATAGAAGACTGTAAGGGGGTAAATGACTTGTGAAACGTTGTGCATCGATCAGCTGAAGGTCAGCAAGAACTTCTTGATTAATGTCCCTGAAGCTGTGGGCTCTTTAAGCCTGAGTGTCTGCTTTCCAGGTCTTGCTGATGGTAGCTGCTGCATGTGGTCTGAAATAGGTCCTGTGCAGGTATCCTCTAGTGTTATTGGGCCATGTCTGGAACCCAAAGTTCTAAGAGGTGGAGGGAGGTGGGGATCAACACCCAGATCCACATTGCACATGTCTCTCTGCAAGGAGTTGTGGATGTTACTTCTTGGAAGTAGATGTAGGTGAGCGGGATGCTTAGCTTGTGTTGGCGCCATGTTTGTGTCCGCCCTTATCAAAGTAAAAGACTAGCTTGGCTTGTTTTTTATGGGTTCCTTGTCTCTAGTCATCATGGGTTATAATAGCAGAGTTGCTGGAGGATAAAGAATTGTCTAGTTAAGGGATATGCGGCTCACAAAGGTGTATGGTGATGGTGTCCTGAGATAAGCTGCCATTCACCTTGGCTGCCAACATGTAACTGTATGCTTATTCTCTCATTATGAGTAGACTACTGTTCAAGCTTACCAAGTTGCGTCACTGCGACATGCTCACATGAGGTTGTATAGGTCATAAGCCACACCATTTATGACCCTCTTAGGTCACATGTACAAGTTGTATATTATGTGTGAATTTTCTGTGTGGATTCCAAACCTGTAGCATGTAAATTCCACCATGCAATAAATCTATTCTGCGAAAAAATCTATGTAAAAATCTCCATTTAACACATGGATTTTTCTTATTCAAGCTTTTATTGAAAGAACAATATGTTACAATAAAAGATATTACTGTAAAGTGCGCATGGAACAATACCATGTATACTATAACATTTCCTGATACAACTAAATGTTCCTCATATGACAAGTAACATTACAAATCAAGTGCGTAAAACGTATGTAAAACATAATAATAGGAGTTAACAGACCTGTCAGGCCTTAAGATATAGGATACATATGTCAAAAAGGAGAAGGGGAGGAGGGAGGGGGAAAGCAAGGGCGAGGAGGGCAACAAGGAGGGGAAGGAGTGAGGCAAGGGAAAGGATGGGAAAAAACATTATCCGTCACTGTATGAGTAATACCAAATAGGCAAGTCCTATGTCAGATAAGTTACTTAAGATTAGTGATGAGCGAATCGAAAATATTTGTGATTCGCACGAATATTGCCTGCTTCGGCTCGGCTCAGCATCCCGAGGCAGCGCGGACTCGTGATTATTCGTGCGTCACTGCAAGTTTGACCCCTGTTTGACCATTTTATTTAAACAACAAAAAAAAAAAAAAAAAAAAAAAAAAGCTGGTCCGACGTAATCCACCGAATCCGACGTAGTCCTCTGCATTCACGACCCCGAAAAATAGAAAACAAACACACAAACACAGACCACTTACCTCTTCCTGCACTGGGATAATACACACAGCTATGTCACTGTACAGGGATAATAAACACAGTGATGTCAAAGTCCAGGGATAATACACACAGTGATGTCACCGTACAGAGATAATAAACACAGTGATGTCACTGTACAGGGATAATAAACACAGTGATGTCACCGTACAGAGATAATAAACACAGTGATGTCACGGTACAGAGATAATAAACACAGTGATGTCACCGTACAGAGATAATAAACATAGTGATGTCACCGTACAGGGATCGGCGTCTCGTGCCCCCATCAGACCTCAGGTCGGCTTCTCGTGCCCCCATCAGACCTCAGGTCGGCGTCTCGTGCCCCCATCAGACCTCAGGTCGGCGTCTCGTACCCCCATCAGACCTCAGGTCGGCGTCTCGTGCCCCCATCAGACCTCAGGTTGGCTTCTCGTGCCCCCATCAGACCTCAGGTCGGTGTCTTGTGCCCCATCAGACCTCAGGTCGGCGTCTTGTGCCTCCATCAGACCTCAGGTCGGCGTCTTGTGCCCCATCAGACCTCAGGTCAGCGTCTTGTGCCCCCATCATACCTCAGGTCAGCGTCTTGTGCCCCATCAGACCTCAGATCAGGGTCTCCCCCCCCCCCCTCAGACCAGCCAACCCAGCCACTTAAAAAAAGCATACTTACCTGTCCTGCCGCGCTGCCGCTGCCATCAGGTTCCGCGCTCCACTGTCTTCCCTGCCGGCGCGCACTATAACCTGACGCTGCGTCAGGTCATAGTGCGCGCCGGAAGGGAAGACAGTGGAGCGTGGGAGCCGAGGACAGCGGCAGCGTGGTAGGACAGGTAAGTATGCTTTTTTTAAGTGGCTGGGTGGGCTGATCTGTACAGGAGCCGGACCATTAAGGAGCCTAACTGGTCTGAGTGCTGCAGCAGGCACTGTTCAC
This sequence comes from Rhinella marina, assembly GCA_900303285.1. NCBI lineage: Eukaryota > Metazoa > Chordata > Amphibia > Anura > Bufonidae > Rhinella > Rhinella marina. Next base: position 8,371 of record ONZH01008727.1, read on the forward strand.
TTTATTAAAATTGTGCCTCAGGCTCAGCTCAATCTCTCTGCCTCAGGCTAAATTCACACTTTTGTGGAGCACAGTCTGGGACGATCCGTGAAATCCGTGCTCCTTCTGAAGATGGGCGCGCACAGCGTCATTGGTTGCTATGATGCCATGCGCTTCCCGAGGGCGCCGCTGTACAGCGATACACTCTATAGGAGCGTGTACAGTGTATTGCTGTACAGCGGCGGCCTCAGGATGCGCAAAACGTCATAGCAACCAATAACGCCGTGCGCTCCTGTCCTCAGAAAGAGCACGGTTCCACAGAAGTGTGAATTTAGCCTTTAGGGTCCTGGGGTGGGAACTTGGTCAGAAGGCTCAGACCAGGGTCAGAGAGGGGGACTTGAACTTGGTTAGTAGGTTCAGGCTAGGTTGGGGGGGGGGGGGGTGTCAGTGAGTGACTGTCACTCAAGTTAGTCACTCACTGACTCTGACACTTCTACAATAAGCACGCCTTTTTCTGGATATAATTCAGGGTCAAGCCGCTGAGCGCTGGGAGCCTGATAACGGAAGCCATCTTCTTGACCTGGCTCGGCACGGTGTCTTTCCTGTCGGGGAGTGGGCGGGGCCTATCGGGAAGTGGGCGGGGCCTATCAGTAATTGACAGGGCTATGCACTCCCTGGTTATTCAGGTGGTGCAGGCAGCTGGCGCTCCTCCTCCCAGCGCAGCAGACAGAGGGAGTGTGCCTCAGAGGCTCAGGCAGAGCACATATGGAGGTAACACTGTGAGTTTACTTTAGATTGTCGGCAGCTAGCGCCGGGGCAACGGCACTATAGGTTCCTGGCTTGGGGCCTACCGGAGGATCCTCTGGTCCTCTGGTGGGCCAGTCCGACACTGGTCGTGTGAATGGGGCCTTAGGCTAAGTATCTTTTGTCATTGTTAGACTATAGCCCAGTTACATTCTGCATGTATACTGATATGACCATGATATTGAAAGTATTTGTATCTGTTGTACCTAGAAATTGTAGTTAAGTAAATGTGTCTCTTTTGTTATATCTGCAGGTTGTGTGCAGGGGCGTAGCTAAAGGCTCATGGGCCCTGGTGCAAGAGTTCAGCTTGGCCCCTCCCCCCCAGCGTTGGTGCACCTAGCTTTTCTGCCGGCCAAGTCAAAAATTGAACCTCCCCCATGCCAAATTCTCACCCTAACCTTTTCCCTCCTAACATTACGTATATAACTACAGAACATACAGGGTAAGGCTACATTCACACCACAGTTGTTTTTGCGGCCTCCGATCTGCATATTTTGCGGCTCAGATGCGGACCCATTCACTTCAATGAGCACTGTGTGCTGTCCACATCTGTATGTCCATTCCTATTTTTGTCCGTTTGCGGACAAGGATAGGCATTGTTACAGTGGATCTGCCATACGGAACATCATCTTTTTTTTGCGGATCTGCAATTTGCAGACTGCAAAACACACCGTTCTTGTGAATGTAGCCTAATACAGCGCCCCATACCTCTTACATCCAGTGACGTCTCCTCGGATGTAGATCTTCTCTTTCCTCATCTTCTCCTTTCAGACCAGACGACATTTTTCAGCCATTTCTCATCTCTGCAGTTTGACAGAAAAAAATCTTAGTTTACTACTTTTCCATCATCCTCCAGTCTTCTGGACAAATCATCCTACCACCCCCAGTACTGTGCCACTAGTACCACACAGATAGTGCCCTTCAATAATTATGGGCAAACAGTGTCCTAAAATAACTGCGCCCAGCAAATAGTGTCACTGACAGTAATAGTGTAAACATAACGTCCCCCAGAAATAACTGCGCTATGCTGATACTGTGCCAGGGTGCCCCCCAAAGTCCCAACTAATAATTCTCTGCCAGAGTGCACTTGTTAGTAATAGTGCCCCCAACAGTACTAATGTTCCCACTGTGCCCCAGAAGTAATAATGCTTCCAATGTGCCAGTAAGTGCCCCAATAATGTGCCAGTAAGAAGTGCCCCCATAGTGCCCCCCAATAATGTGCCAGTAAGAAGTGCTCCACACCCATAGATGCCCCCCAAATTATATGCCAGTAAGAAACGCCCCAATAATGCGCCAGAAGATCCCCCCCATTGATTCCCCCCCAAAATCATGTGCCAGTAAGAAATGCCCCGGTGCCCCCATGTGCCAGTAACAAATGCCCCCAGTGCCCCAATGTGTCAGTAAAATGGCCCCAGTGCCTGTAATAATGCCCCCAGTGCCCCTTGTGCCGGTAAAAATGCCCCCAGTGCCCCCATGTGCCAGTAAAATGCCCACAGTGCCAGTAAAATGCCCCCCGTGCCCACATGTGCCAGTAAAAATGCCCCCAGTGCCAGTAAAATGCCCCCAGTGCCCCCATGTGCCAGTAAAAATGCCCCCATGTGCCAGTAAAAATGCCCCCAGTGCCCCCATGTGCCAGTAAAAATGCCCCCAGTGCCCCCATGTGCCAGTAAAAATGCCCACAGTGCCAGTAAAAATGCCACCATGTGACAGTAAAAATGCCCCCAGTGCCCCCATGTTCCAGTAAAAATGCCCCCAGTGCCAGTAAAATGCCCCCAGTGCCCCCATGTGCCAGTAAAAATGCCACCATGTGCCAGTAAAAATGCCCCCAGTGCCCCCATGTGGCAGTAAAAAATGCCCCCAGTGCCAGTAAAATGCCCCCAGTGCCCCCATGAGCCAGTAAAAATGCCCCCATTGCCAGTAAAAATGACCCCATTGCCCCCCATGTGCCAGTAGAAATGCCCCCATTGCCAGTAAAATGCCCCCAGTGCTCCCATGTGCCAATAAAAATGCCCCCATGTGCCCCTAAAAATGGACGCAATAGATCTACGGTCCATGACCGCTACAATTATAAAAAATAAATAAACACTTATACTTACCTCCATGGAGCTGGCAGCGATGCGATGCAGGCCTCTTCCGGCCTGTGCCCCGCGCTGTATGGCTCAGGCGGCGTGATGACGTCATCGCGCCGCCTGAGCCGGCCTCTGATAGGCTGCAGCCTATCAGAGGAATGGGCAGGGGAGACGCCTCTCCCTCCCCTGCACCGCAGTACAGGCATCTGTATCGCCGTCCTGAGGACGGCGATACAGATGACTATGGAGATGAGCGCTTCCACAATGGAAGCGCTCATCTCCCTCTGCCCCGCCGCCACCCCCATCTGTGCGCAGGGCCGCGCCGCACCTGGCTAATTGGTGGTGTGGCCCTGCAAGTGGCAAGGGGGGCCCTCGGGGCCCCCCTGGCTTAGGGGCCCAGTCGCAACTGCGACCGCTGCGACCCCTATAGCTACGCCACTGGTTGTGTGTTATTCCTGGTGATACCAAGGCAACATAATAATGTAGCTGTGGTATAAACTGAGAACAATCCTACGAGCTAGGGGAAAAAGGGGAATATTGACCGTTTTCATCTGATAATTGGTGGTATTCTGTCCTTTGTGCACCAGTAACTTAAGATATTGCTGTTGATAACAATTATTGATATTAATAAGCAATATCTATACTTTATCAGAAAGTAAGTGTAGAGGAGAAAAGTGCAGGGACACAAAATTACCCGTAATGCCGTGCAGCCAGCCAATCCGGAGCTAGGCAGAGCCCTATAAAACCCTGATCCTGCATGGTCACTGCCATTTTCCTGTGAGCTGAGCATAGGGAGAGATGTGGCAAGACACTCATGCACTAGGGACAGTGTTGTTGCAAACAACAGTAGGACAGTATTGGAGAGGGAGTGTAGGAGACTGCTGAACTACAGACTCTGCTACAATTTATTGCCAAACACATAAGTTGCTGACAAGTCTAATTTATTGCTGTGTACATACAGTAACTGTGCAGTGCACCAATATTCATAGCTAATCTGTTCTATTAGTGATACAGTTGTTATACACTATGGCCATCAGACAGCTGCATGGGCCCTCCGAGAGAACGGGCAGGGCCAAAATGAAGCTGTAGCATCAGAAGAATGGGTTTATTTTAGCAGCTGCAGCAACAGGCAGAGTTTCCACTGTCATCCAGCAGTCGTGTTTTGACCAACAATCCAGCTGTACCGGAATGGTTGAGTCTTCATAATCATCTCAAGACACCGCGCATAGTTGGCATAGCCGAGAAACTGCCTTTATGCCCTCACCTGTCCTGAACCTGTCTCTTGCTTTTGATTCTCCATCTGTTAGATAAGTATAGGTAGCTGCCAAGTCTGCTCCGCTTTACAGTGACCATGACCTTTTTGAAGACATTCAGCAGTTACAGGAAAGCACATTCTTGGAGGAAAGGTCCGATGAGGACTCCTTTAGGTGTGCAATCATATGTTGCGAGAGGTCAGGGATGTGCACAAGAGACAGGTGAGGCTGACACAAGAGACTTACAAACATATGTAGATGATAATGTAGCCTATTGCATGTGGGAGCCAGGTGAAGAGGGATACCCCCTCTTCACCTGGCTCCCACATGCAATAGGCTACATTATCATGGGTGGCAGCATGCCCTTGAAACAGCATGGTGGAACCAGTGGGAAATCTGGGCCAAACTGGGGAGGGGTACACAGTCTGCTACTTAGAAGACTACCTGTGAGAAACACACTGATACTACTTGGTTTGATAAAATTAATGGCAAGCAGGCATCATGCAGTGGTGGAGGGAAAATGCGATACTTGGCAGTGTGGGAATATTTCACACAGTCACTGGGGGATGGTAGTGTGGCACTATACAGCATGTGTGGGCAGAGTGTGAGATGTGGCCAGGGTGCTAATGTTGGCCCTGCATCAAGACATGGAGCGTCACCATAAAGTGGTGTGGAAAACCGTGCCACTCATTTAGACTTGCAGCCTTATGCAGAAACTGTTGCATCTCCCAGTTGCCCACATCCATTCTACGGCAGTCAGGGCTTGTCAATGTCAGCAAAAGCTGTGGTTCCTTCCCATCGACTTCAGTGTTGTCTAATGCTCCTGATGCTCCTCCTTGTCACTTTTTTCGACAGTAATCGATCACGCGTGGCGTAAAAAGACAACAGTATTAGTGTTGAGCACTAGGGGCTGCTCGAGTGCTCGGCCGAGCACCCGAGCATAATGTTAGTCAATGGGACTAAACCAAGCACCCCCCGCTCGGAAGAAGGGAGGGTGTCTGGTTAATAGAAAAAGGTCAGAATCGAGACTTCTCCTCTTTTACTCCTTTCACTCGTAAAAGTATGCTAATTTACTGAATTTGTACGCATTAAGCGCACAATGCATACACATTAGCATACAAATTTGTACGCATTAGTGTACAAATCAATATTACAGTGCGGGGAAGAGACTCGAGCATTGCACTCGAGTACACTCGCTGTTCGGCCGAGCATGCTCGCTCAACACTAAACAGTATGCGTGCACTCATCTAATGGCGCAGAGGCTCAATGTGCACCTGGCCAAGTTGCTTCTACTACAGTCCCTCCCTTTCCATGTAGTTCACTCTGCACATTTCAGAGAACTGTCCCAAGCTGACATTAGATTTCCCAAAACGTTGTACCAGCCGTGCACACGTATGTTGATCAGAAGGTGGGCCAGTCCTTGGGCCTCTTGGTGTCTGGTAGAGTTCAAGCCAGCTCTGATCGTTGAAGTTGGCACTATGGTCAAGGACAATATATGTAATTCTGGCCCAGGCATACAAGCAACTTGGTCAGGTGCAGGGGCGTAGCTAAAGGCTCATGGGCCCTGGTGCAAGAGTTCAGCTTGCCCCCCCCCCCCAGCGCCGGTGCACCTAGCTTTTCTGCTGACCAAGTCAAAAATTGAACCCCCCCCATGCCAAATTCTCACCCTAACCTTTTTCCTCCTAACATTACGTGTATCACTACAGAACATACAGGGTAAGGCTACATTCACACCACAGTTGTTTTTGCGGCCTCCGATCTGCATATTTTGCGGCTCAGATGCGGACCCATTTACTTCAATGAACACTGTGTGCTGTCCACATCTGTATGTCCATTCCTATTTTGGTCCATTTGCAGACAAGGATGGGCACAGTGGATCTGCAAAAAAAAAAAATGGATGCCATACGGAACATCATCCTTTTTTTGCTGATCCGCAATTTGCAGACTGCAAAACACAACATTCATGTGAATGTAGCCTAATACAGCGCCCCATACCTCTTACATCCAGTGATGTCTCCTCTGATGTAGATCTTCTCTTCCCTCATCTTCTCCTTTCAGACCAGACGCCATTTTTCAGCCATTTCTCATCTCTGCAGTTTGACAGAAAAAAAATCTTAGTTTACTACTTTTCCATCATCAGCAAATAGTGTCACTGACAGTAATAGTGTAAACATAACGTCCCCCAGAAATAACTGCGCTATGCTGATACTGTGCCAGGGTGCCCCCCACAGTAATAGTGCCCCCCAAAGTCCCAACTAATAATTCTCTGCCAGAGTGCACTTGTTAGTAATAGTGCCCCCAACAGTACTAATGTCCCCACTGTGCCCCAGAAGTAATAATGCTTCCAATGTGCCAGTAAGAAGTGCTCCCCACCCATAGATGCCCCCCAAATTATTGGGGCATTTCTTACTGGCACATGGGGGCACTGGGTGCATTTCTTACTGGCACATGATTTTGGGGGGGAATCAATGGGGAGAACTTCTGGCGCATTATTGGGGCATTTCTTACTGGTACATAATGCGCCAGAAGTTCCCCCCAAAATCATGTGCCAGTAAGTAATGCCCCCAGTGCCCCCATGTGCCAGTAAGAAATGCCCCAGTGCCCCCATGTGCCAGAAAAATGCCCCCAAGTGCCAGTAAAAATGCCCCTAAGTGCCAGTAAGAAATGCCCCCAGTGCCAGTAAGAAATGCCCCCCAGTGCCAGTAAAATGCCCCCAGTGCCCCCATGTGGCAGTAAAAATGCCCCCAGTGCCAGTAAAAATGCCCCCAGTGCCCCCATGTGGCAGTAAAAATGCCCCCAGTGCCAGTAAAATGCCCCCATGTGCCAGTAAAAATGCCCCCAGTGCCCCCATGTGCCAGTAAAAATGACCCCAGTGCCAGTAAAAATGCCCCCAGTGCCCCCATGTGCCAGTAAAAATGCCCCCAGTGCCAGTAAAATGCCCCCATGTGCCAGTAAAATGCCCCTATGTCCCCCAATAGAGCTCCGGTCCGTGCTACAATAAAAAAATAAACACTAATACTTACCTCCATGGAGCTGGCAGCGATGCGATGCAGGCCTCTTCCGGCCTGTGTCCCGCGCTGTACGGCTCAGGCGGCGTGATGACGTCATGACGTGGCCTAGTGCCAGCAGCCTATCAGAGGAACGGGAAGGGGAGACGCCTCTCCCTCCCCTGCCCCGCAGTAGAATTCAGGCATCTGTATCGCCGTCCTGAGGACGGCGATACAGATGACTATGGAGATGAGCGCTTCCACAATGGAAGCGCTCATCTCCCTCTGCCCCGCCGCCGCCCCCCACTGTCCGCAGGGCCGCGCCGCACCTGGCTAATTGGCGGTGCGGCCCTGCAAGTGGCAAGCTTAGGGGCCCGGTCGCAACTGCGACTGCTGCGACCCCTATAGCTACGCCACTGGTCAGGTGATGGCAATGCCGCCTCTACATTGTAATTGTGGGATTTCTATGCCAATGTCCTCCTCTGCCTCCACAAACTCCACCTTATACTCACCCTCCCCTACTCACAATGGTCCTCCATCATATTATCTATGCAAAGCTATGCATTGTCACACGTCTTTCATCTCGTCATCATAACTGAACAGTGCCACACTGGGGAGGAACTGTTCGGTGTTATCAATAAAGAAATCGAAAACTGTCTCCTCGCCAACTGGAGAGAGGAACCATAGTTACTGATAATGGGAAGAAAGTTTTGTCTGCGCTGCATTAGGAAGGGCTGACCCATGTGCCCTGCATGGCGCAAGTCTTCATTCTCGTTGTCACCCAGTTCCTCAAGTCTTTCACTGGACTGCATGAGCTGTTAAAAGTTTCCAGGAAACCGCGCATGCACTTCAGCTACTCTTATCGTGCAAAACACGCCCTACTTGAGCTGTAAAGGCTCGTTGGAACTCCATATATTAAACAGCCTGTATGAGCAGAGGAAGCCAGTCAATAATTTCTTAATGCAGCAAATGGACACGTTTACTCCCAGGTGTAATTTCCACATTAACCAGTAGCAGTTCATGCGTGACACGTGCCATTTGCTCAGGCCGTTTGAGGAGGCCACTTTGTCAGTCGGCTGAACTATGGGAAGAATGATGTGATGATGATCTATACAGAACTAAGTATTTTTTTCCCCCAAGTGACAGGAGAGGAGCATGGAGGGAGCTAGAGGATGACAATGAAAATGACACAGATGACCCTGAAAGACCAAGGAAGTACGGTGTATGCAGTGGAGATGGAGGCAGAGAGGCCCCCTGAGTCCCTTGTGTAAATGGCCAGATGCATGCAATCATATCTGCGTAGTGACAGCCACATTGTCAGGATTCGGCAGAGGGATGACTGGCTATTAGTGTTGGCTATATGGTATTCGGCCAAACATGGCGGCGCTCGGGACCACGCTCGAGTCCCCTCCCCGCACGATAATTAGCTAATTAGCGTGCGGTGAGGTACTGGCATTCACTGTAATGCCAGTAGCCATTTTGGCTACTGGCATTACACTGATTGGATGGCCGGGAACGTGTCATCGGGTGCTATATAGCACCCGGTGACATGTGACCGGCTCATACAGAGTCAGGGAGAGCTGCTGCAAGGAGGGACAGATAGTGTAGGGAGAGAAGAACGCTAGGCAGTGATAGCAATTCTTTTGAAAAGAACCAAAAGCCCTTTTAAGGGCTATTATATCTTGCTGCAATATATATACAGTGCCTTGTGAAAGTATTCGGCCCCCTGGAACTTTTCAACCTTTTGCCACATTTCAGGCTTCAAACAAAAAGATATAACATCTTAAATTTTTGGTGAAGAATCAACAAGTGGTTCACAGTTGTGAAGTGGAACGAAATTTATTGGATCATTTAAACTTTTTTTGTAATAATAAAACTGAAAAGTGGGGCGTGCAAAATTATTCGTCCCCCTTGCATTAATACTTTGTTGCTCCACCTTTTGCTGCGATTACAGCTACAAGTTGCTTGGGGTATGTCTCTATCAGTTTTGCACATCTAGAGACTGAAATTCTTGCCCATTCTTTCTTGCAAAACAGCTCGAGCTCTTTGATGTTGGATAGAGAGCGTTTGTGAACAGCAGTTTTCAGCTCTTTCCACATATTCTCAATTAGATTCAGGTCTGGACTTTGACTTGGCCATTCTAAGACCTGGATACGTTTATTTTTGAACCATTCCATTGTAGATTTTGCTTTATGTTTGGGATCATTGTCTTGTTGGAAGATAAATCTCCGTCCTAAATAAAATAAATCGATTGGTGATGTGCACTCCTCTACATTTAGTTTCTATATATAAAGGAAATGTATATCAGGTTGATGTGTTGGAGGAGATATAGTGCATACAGAGTGGTGTGAATATAGTAGATAATAATAGTAGATAAATTTCAGGTAAAAGGAGAATAACCTATTAGCAATGTCTTAATATAAATATAAATAATATTTATTGATGGTACAGTCTATTAAATAAATCTTACCCCAGCGCTGGTGGTAAACAAAAAAATAATAATAGTAAATATTGTAAAATCAAAACAAAAATCTTTAAAAAAAAAATCTTAAAAGAATCTTAAAAAAATATTTAAAAATATTAAAAAATATATTAGGCCATAAATTAGATTCTCAGATTCCATCAAATGGTAAAAACATGCGTATAGTCCACCTTTAGCGGTGTTCAGATATTATCGCTGTGCCAGATGGTGATGTTAAGCCTAATACATATACCCCTATTTTTGGGGTTATTAATGGTGGGCTTAATAATGTTTCCAGTACGTTACCCTTCCGTAGGGATGTGTAGTCTGAGGCCGGTTTTCCTCTAGGCGTGCTGCTTGCTTGGTATGCCGCTGTCCGTGCGCGATGCCAGCGAGTCCGGCGTTCCCCGTGGCGTCCCACGTGGGTTCCCGCCCGTTGCTTGAGTCTGTTCGCGTGTAGTTTGAGTTCCGAGTTGGCGTTTTACTTGGGATCAATTGATGTCTGTGCTGCAGCTGTTCCTGTCACCGAATCTAAGTATAGATGATGTTAGTATCCCTGTTTGGTTACAGGGAATATATAGTCTTTTAGATGGAAACAAAGTCCTTTTGCATGAAAGCAGATAATTCTTTTGATCTATCTTTTTGTGCCGTAATGGTTGATACACCGAGTATCAATTATATTGAACCAAACGCGTTTCAGGGCTACACTTGCCCCTTCCTCAGTGGTCTGTGGATTTCTCTTATTTGTCTGGCACTTTTATAACATTCTTGATTGAGCCCCTCCTATTTCTCTGGGGGGTTGATATAATCTCTGGGTTTGTGGTTTGAATACCCTGTGGATTGAACTTCCAGCTTTCCAAATGAAGATATAGGATTATATAGTGAACATGACATAGTCAATCGATGTTGAATAAGCAATCAATATACAGAATGTAATTTGGATATATTAGATACATAATATTAAATATATAAAATATGATGGATAAAAATAATAATAATAAATCTAAATATAGACCAAAGATTGATAATGTGATTATATGTCCATCTGCTGTGGTATATGTGCAACAGCTACATTACTCCAAAATTCATGTTCTAACGTCATTCTTGCCTATATGTATGTTGATGTTGGGGCTATACAATACAGAAATTAGAATAAATAAATAGATATCAAGACTAAACTTTTAGCTGCGAGGTGAGTATTCAAGGTAAGTATATGTGTCTTTGTATATACATTGTGAGTGCTTTGGCTCATATTCCTTCTTTCCTGTTTTTTATTTTTTATTTATTTACTCTTCAAAGGGTATGGATGCAGGTGGCTGAGGATGCAAGTGGATAAGAATGCAAGTAGAAGCTCTCTTTGTATATGAATTAATATGCAATATAAACTCATATTTCTTTTTTGTTATTTATTTTTATCTATATATTTTTGTTTATTTATATATTTTTATTTTATTATTTTATTTTCTATTTTTCATATTAGTTTTCGTTCTTTGTTTTTTATTATTTTGTTTTTTATTTTTTATTTTTCGTTTTTTAGCTCTTATTCTTCCTTTTAATTTTCGGTCTCCTTAGTTTTCTTATTCTCTTTTTCAGGGAGGTATGGATGCAAGTGGATGAGGATGCAGGTGGATGAAGAATGAAGAATGCACATGAAAGCTTGATGGCATGAGGGGATGGGGGCCTCCCGAGGAGGGGAGATCAAGGTGCTGGTAATTAAACAGCTGGTCCTTGATGTCCCGTTCCCCAAGGGCACCCATCCCATGTCTACAGGAAGCCGAATATTTCCATATCCGCATTTAGTCCCTTTGGAACTATAGTGTCGAATTCGAAGATGTTCCTTGATTCTGACCGGGACATACTATTGATGTGATTCCCGCCCCTCCATTGTCTGGGAACTCTTTCTAAGGCTACAAAGGTAAGGTCCTTCGGATTTTGATCATGGTGTTCTTTAAAGTGTTTTGAAACGGTATGTAATTCATAGCCCTTTCTTATGTTGTTAATATGTTCCGCAATCCTCTTCTTTAGTGGTCTTTTAGTTCTTCCGATATATTGTTTATCGCAGGTGCATTGGAGTAAGTAGATGACATCTGTTGAGTTGCAGGTTAAACACTCTTTGATCTCATGACTGTATGTATTTTTTGTGGATGTTACCTTTTCTATTTTTCTTGGAAATTTTGTGGCTTTACAATTAATGCATATTCCACATCTAAGGAAGCCTTTTACATTTAGCCATGTTTGTTTTTCTTTTGTTTTTTTATTTTTAACTGTGGGAGCAATTTTAATACCTAGATTTGGGGCCTTTGTATATACTATGGATGGAGTTGTGGGTATAAGTGACCTTATTGTTTTGTCTTTAGTTAAAATTGATCAATGTTTTTTAATTATCTGTTCTATTGTTTGATACTGTGCATTGAATGGTAATATTACTCTCAGATAATCATTATATTCGATCGCTTGAACTTCTTTTGGTTTTGGTTGAAAAAATGACTTCCTGTCCATATTTTTAACCTTGTTTAGGGATTTTTCTAATGTAGTCGATGGGTATTCTTTTTTAATGAAATGTTCCCTCATTATTTCTGCCTCCTCTTCGAATTTTTCTTTTTCAGTACAATTTCTTTTGATTCTTCTAAATTGGCTAGTTGGTACGTTTAGGAGCCACCGCGGTAAGTGGCAGCTCCCAAATGGGATGTAACTGTTTTTCATTTCATCCTTCTGAAATGTATTACAGATTATCTTCGCCTAATTACATTTAGGCGAAGGGTATAGCCAGGTGATTAGAAGCACCCCAAATCCATTATCAATAGACTGGTGAGCCACTACCTATACTTTATTAAATCTCTGTCCTAGTCTCAGGTCTTTTGCAGACTCCAACAGGTTTTCATCCAGAATGGTCCTGATATTGGCTCCATCCATCTTCCCATCAATTTTAACCATCTTCCCTGTTCCTGCTGATGAAAAGCAGGCCCAAACCATGATATCCCACCACCATGTTTGACAGTGGTGATGGTGTGTTCAGGGTGTTGAGCTGTGTTGCTTTTATGCCAAACATATCGTTTTGCATTGCTTCCAAAAAGTTGGATTTTGGTTTCATCTGACCAGAGCACCTTCTTCCACATGTTTGGTGTGTCTCCCAGGTGGCTTGTGGCAAACTGTAAACAAGACTTTTTATGGATATCTTTCAGAAATGGCTTTCTTCTTGCCAATCTTCCATAAAGGCCAGATTTGTGAAGTGTTCGACTGATTGTTGTCCTATGGACAGACTCTCCCACCTCAGCTGTAGATCTCTGCAGTTCATCCAGAGTGATCATGGGCCTCTTGGCTGCATCTCTGATCAGTCTTTTCCTTGTTTGAGATGAAAGTTTAGAGGGACGGCCGTGTCTTGGTAGATTTGCAGTGGTCTGATACTCCTTCCATTTCAATATGATCGCTTGCACAGTGCTCCTTGGGATGTTTAAAGCTTGAGAAATCTTTTGGTATCCAAATCCGGCTTTAAACTTCTCCACAACAGTATCACGGACCTGCCTGGTGTGTTCCTTGGTCTTGATGATGCAGAACCCTGAGACTATCACAGAGCAGGTGCATTTATACGGAGACTTGATTACACACAGGTGGATTCTATTTATCTTCATCAGTCATTTAGGACAACATTGGATCATTCACAGATCCTCAATGAACTTCTGGAGTGAGTTTTCTGAACTGAAAGTAAATGGGCCGAATAATTTTGCACGCCCCACTTTTCAGTTTTATTATTATAAAAAAAGTTTAAATGATCCAATAAATTTCGTTCCACTTCACAATTGTGACCCACTTGTTGTTGATTCTTCACCAAAAATTTAAAATGTTATATCTTTTTGTTTGAAGCCTGAAATGTTGTAAAAGGTTGAAAAGTTCCAGGGGGCCGAATACTTTTGCAAGGCACTGTATATAGACCACAGAAAGGTTCTAATGCACATGCTGTGCACGTGGTGTTAGCGTCAGGCACACTTGCGTTTTTTTTACCCCATAAAAAGTCTCGTTTACAGTTTGCCACAAGCCACCTGGGAGACACACCAAACATGTGGAAGAAGGTGCTCTGATCAGATGAAACCAAAATCGAACTTTTTGGAAACAATGCAAAACGATATGTTTGGTGTAAAAGCAACACAGCTCATCACCCTGAACACAGCATCCCCACTGTCAAACATGGTGGTGGCAGCATCATGGTTTGGGCCTGCTTTTCATCAGCAGGGACAGGGAAGATGGTTAAAATTGATGGGAAGATGGATGGAGCCAATATCAGGACCATTCTGGATGAAAACCTGTTGGAGTCTGCAAAAGACTTGAGACTAGGACGGAGATTTATCTTCCAACAAGACAATGATCCCAAACATAAAGCAAAATCTACAATGGAATGGTTCAAAAATAAACGTATACAGGTCTTAGAATGGCCAAGTCAAAGTCCAGACCTGAATCCAATTGAGAATATGTTGAAAGAGCTGAAAACTGCTGCTCACAATCCAACCTCAAAGAGCTCGAGCTGTTTTGCAAGGAAGAATGGGCAAGAATTTCAGTCTCTAGATGTGCAAAACTTATAGAGATATACCCCAAGCGACTTGCAGCTGTAATCTCAGCAAAAGGTGGCGCAACAAAGTATTAATTTTGCACGCCCCACTTTTCAGTTTTATTATTACAAAAAAAGTTTAAATGATCCAATAAATGTCGTTCCACTTCACAATTGTGACCCACTTGTTGAATCTTCACCAAATATTAAAAATGTTATACCTTTTCTTTGAAGCCTGAAATGTGGCAAAAGGTTTAAAAGTTCCAGGGGGCCGATTACTTTCGCAAGGCACTGTATCTGACATCCGTTGCTATTGTTTCTGCCGTTATTCGGTGAAATTTTTCTGATCATACACTTAGGGCTCATTCAGACGGCCGTATGCTATCCGCAAAAATACAGATCCGTTTTTTTGCGGATTAGATGCTGCCACATTCACTTCTATGGGGCCCTTTTTTCCCTTCCACAGCTCCGCAAAAACACTGAAACATGTCCTATACTTGTCAGTGAAAATCAGGACATGGCCCCATTGAAGTCTTTGGGTCCGCAAAAATACGGAAAGCAATCCGTTTTTTTGCGGACATGCTAAACTGTCCGCAAAAAAACAGATTCGTATTTTTGCGGACAGCATACGGCCATCTGAATGAACCCTTAATAAAAATCTGCACTACTGTACTTATGACAAAGTTGCACATATACTATATAATATGCGCAAGGCGAGCAGAAAGGGACTGGGAAGTGGGCGTGCTGCTGATGGTGAACGCAGAGGCCATGGCTCTGGGCGCGGTGAAGCTGTGCCTGCTGGCAGAGCCCAAGAAACAAAGTCATCCAATAAGTCAAGGGCAACTAGTGCCTCAAGAGGTTGATGATGAGGATGAGACGCAGTTAAGTCAGGTTCTTGTTAGGTCACCATGTCAGGAGGAGGACCAGAGTGAGGAAGTGGAAGAGGAGGTGGTGGACGATGAAATTACTGACCCAACCTGTGAAGGTGGCAAGCCGAGCGAGGACAACAGTACAGAGGGATGGATCAGCAGCACCGCAACAGGCTGGAAGAGGCAATGGGATGGCAAAAGGTAGAAGGCAGGCCCGCAACTGTTCCCCCGAGAAGCCCCTTGCGGCAATCTCCCTTGCCAAGGGTTAGGTGTTCTGCAGTCTAGCGTTTTTTTGAGGAAAGTGCTGACGATAAACGGATTGTAATTTGCAACCAGTGCCGTACCATGATGAGCAGGGGTGTAAACACCAGCAACCTGACCATCACCATCATGATCCGCCACATGGCAGCAAAGCACCCTAAAAGGTGGTCCGAACGCCTGGGTCCACGATCTGTGTCTGCAGGTCACACCACTGCCTCCTCTTCCCCTCTGTTACCTGCTGTCCAAGACACAGGCCCATATGCCTCCCGCCCTGCACCTGGACCTTCGCAAGAACCATCAGCCAGCACGTCCACTTCAGTGTCCCAGCGCAGCGTTCAAATGTCCTTACCCAAGATATTTGAACGCAAGCGCAAATACCCTGTCACCCAACCACAGGCCATAGCTCTAAATGCGCAACTTTCCAAATTGCTGGCCCTGGAAATGTTGCCGTTTAGGCTGGTGGACACCGAGGCTTTTCGCAGCCTGATGGTGCTGGCTGTCCCTTGTTACGCAGTCCCCAGCCGCCACTATTTTTCCTGGTGTGCCGTCCCTGCCTTACACCTGCATGTGTCCAGAAACATAACCCGTGCCCTGACCAACGCAGTTACTGGCAAGGTCCACTTAACAACTGACATATGGACAAGCGCTTCTGGTCAGGGACGCCACACTTCCCTGACAGCACACTGGGTGAATGTTGTGGAGGCTGGGAGCGAGTCGTACCCTGGGATGGCACAGGTGCTACCCACGCCAAGGATTACAGTAGCGGCTGCAACCCCTCCTTCTCTTCCTCCACCTCCTCCTCCATTTCCTATGCAGAACTGCCATCTTGCAGCACCAGTCAGACTTCACTCAGTAGCTGGAAGCAGTGTAGCACAGCAGTCGGGAAGCGGCAACATGGCGTTCTGAAGCTTATTTGCCTAGGTGACAAACAGCACACTGCCGCAGAGCTGTGGCAGGGCATAAGGGACCAGGCTGAGCTGTGGCTCTCACCAGTCAACCTATAGCCAGGCATGGTTGTATCTGATAACGGCCACAACTTGGTGGCGGCTTTGGAGCTCGTCAACCTCACACATATACCGTGCCTGGCCCATGTCTTCAACTTAGTGGTTCAGTGGTTTCTGAAAACCTACCCCAATTTGCTTTAGCTACTGGTGAAGGTGTGTTGCCTGTGTGCCTATTTCCGCAAGTCACCTACAGCTTCAGCCGGCCTGGCAACGCTGCAGCAGTGCTTGCGCTTGCCAGCTCACCGGCTGCTGTATGACCTGAGCACGCGCTGGAACTCCACCTTCCACATGTTGGGCAGGCTTTGTGAGCAGCAGAGGGCAGTAGTAGAATACCAGCTACAACACGGTCGGCGCCTTTCCAGTCAGCTTCCGCTCTTCAAAACCTCTTCCGCATGTGAGGTTTTACGCAACTTTGATGAATCTACACAGATGGTGAGCGGCGATAATGCATTTATCAGCGTCACCATCCCACTTCTCTGTCTACTAAAAAGCTCACTGCTCACAATAAAGGCCGACGCTCTGTGTGTGGAAGAGGTGGAAATGGGGGAAGACCCGACACAGGGTGATAGCCAGACCACCCTCGGTTCATCTTCTCAGCGGGAATTGGAGGAGGAGGAGGAGCAGCAGGAGACGGTTGCCACTTCTACACAGGGTAGCCATAGCACGTTTACACCATCTCTTCAGCATGGTTGGGCCAAAGAGGAGGAAGAGGACGAGGAGGATATTGAGAGTCATCATCCTGGTGTGGAGAGCGAAGCCTTGTCTGTTGGGACTCTGGCACACATGGCTGACTTCATGCTATGCTGCCTTTCCCGTGACTCTCGTGTTATACGCATATTAGCCAACACCGATTATTGGTTGTTCACCCTTCTCGACCCCTGCTACAAAGAGAACTTCTCATTTCTCATTCCTGTGATGGAGAGGACAAATAAAATGTTGCAATACCAGAAGGCCCTTGTCGAAAAATTTCTCCACAAATTTCCATCTGACAACGCTGGCGGCAGAGTACGTAGTTCCTTGGCCACTGGAGGAGGGGAGACGAGGGGAACACACAGCAGTTCCAACAAAGGCAGGGTGACACTCTACAAGGCCTGGGACAGTTTCATGACACCCCGCCAGCACCCTCACCCTGATGAGCGGCCTAGTGTCACAAGGAGGGAAAAGTTTTGGAAGATGGTAAAGGAGTACCTAGCTGACCGTGTCAACATCCTCAGCGATACCTCTGTGCCATATAATTATGGCTGACACGTGGCACGAACTGGCGCTCTATGCCTTGGAGGTGGTGGCCTGCCCTGCCGCCAGTGTTTTGTCTGAGCAGGTATTTAGTGCCACTGGGGGCATAATTACTGATAAGCGCATCCGCCTGTCAACTGACAATGCTGACAGGTTGATGCTTATCAAAATGAACAAGGCCTGGATTGTCCCTGACTTCTCTACTCCACCAGAGGAAAGCGGCTTAACATGAAGGAACCTTAAATGTGGCTTTTAGGGTGTATTGAATACACTGTATTCCCATGTACCCCTTCCTCTTCTCGTCCTCTTCGTCCTCTTCCTTCATCATATGAAACTGATTATTAGGCTGCCCTAGAAGTTCACCAGCTGGCCCTGCACCATAATTTTTTAAATGGTCAGCTCCCCAGCTGGCCCTGCACCATAATTTTTTAGAAGGTCAGCTAAGCAGCATGTCACCCATAATG
Organism: Rhinella marina; assembly: GCA_900303285.1. NCBI lineage: Eukaryota > Metazoa > Chordata > Amphibia > Anura > Bufonidae > Rhinella > Rhinella marina. Next base: position 26,295 of record ONZH01008727.1, read on the forward strand.
TTTTAGACGGTCAGCTTAGCAGCATGTCACCCATAATTGTTTATACGGTCAGCTAAGCAGCATGTCACCCATAATGTTTAAGATGGTCAGCTCACCAGCAGGCCCAGAACCATAATATTTTAGACGGTCAGCTCACCAGCAGACCCTCAACCATAATGTTTTAAACAGTCAGCTCACCAGCTGGCCCTCAACCATATTGTTTTAGACAGTCAGCTAAGCGGCATGTCACCCATAATGTTTTAGACGGTCAGCTCAGCAGCATGTCACCCAGAATTTTTTAGACGCTCAGCTGCATGTCACCCATAATTTTTTAGACGGTCTGCTCAGCAGCAGCAGCACCTTACCCCTATTCTTTTTGAGTTTCAGCAGGCCATTAATCATAATTTTTCAAGGGTGTGACTGATGCCCTCCTTTATGTGTAATAAAGGGCATATTGGAGTGCATGTTCCTTGTAATTTTTTGACAGCCCTATCACTTTGTGCATAGGCTTTATGAGTGTAGGAGTCCCACGTCATGAACAATTGTACCACAATGTGAATGAGGCCCTCCTTTATGTTATGTTGAGCGAAACATTGGGGTTTATTTGTTTTCTCTCCTTTATGTTATATACCGGTTGTATCGGAGTGCCTCTTCCTTGTAATTTTTGGCAGCACTTGCGCTTTACGTACAAGTAAATATATTTTTCCTAATAATATTTCCTCTAAAATTGATGATATCTGTTTTTGGGGGTATTATTGTCATTCTGTAAAAGTGGCGTAATAGTCGGACATCAGCGTTAATAGCAGTGACTTCGGTGTCCAAGATGCATCCAGACATCCTCCCCATGCTGTTCCCTAACCATTTCAGTGATGTTTCCACCATTTTCTCACGTTTCCCTATGAATCAGACACCCTCCCCTCTGCAGAGCAGGGGGTGCCTGGTGTTCTCCCATTGACTTCCATTATACTCGGGTGCTCGGCCGAGCGCCACCTAGTGTTTGGCCAGAGCACCCGAGCATCGCGGTGCTCGATCATCCCTACTGTCTATATACTGTACATTGTAGTCAGTTGGTCGCTGCCTATGAGCACCATCTGCTGTCCTCAGGAAGGTTTGACCAGGGGTACCCTCTGTGCTCACATTCCACTGCCATGACTGGTGGCGAGTTGTGGGGGGAGACTTAGGAGCAGCACCAGCTCCGTAAGCAGCAAGTTAAGTCTGGAGTTTGGAGACTTTGATGGACAGTTTTCTTCAGCTGCCTTCTGAAGAAACCACCCAGCAGCAGCAGTAGTGGGACATCCAGCAGAACCTCAACCAGCAGGTGGTGGCCTACGTAGACTGTACCTTGTCACTCATGATCCAGGATCCCCTTGGACTACTGGGCATGCAAACTTAAAGTGTCACCACGACTGGCCGAGTTTGCCATGAGCATGATTTCCTGGCAGTAGGGTGCCATCAGAGTTGTTCAGTGCAGCAGGGGACATAGTTACCCCTAAGAGAACTTGCATTTCCTCCAAAAATGTTGAGAAACTAACCTTCATAAGGATGAATGGATCTACCAGGTTTTCCAGACACCAGTGCCTGATGCATTAGAATAGATCTATCTGCCACTAATGATCATACTATAGGGTGCTGGCACAATGGAATATCGTGCAAAATGGACTGTTACTTCTGGCCACTTCCTGCTGCCACCATTCTGATGCTGCCATCTGCCTGCTGCCACCCACCTGCTGCCTCTACTGCCATTCCTACAATGGGGCTTCTTGACCTACTGATGTGTACATGTTAAAATTTTTAAAAGATATGCATTTTACCGGGCCTTGCTATAACACTGCTGTTGTTGGGTTCTGCTACTACTGTGATCTGTCACCATCTTGTGCTTTATGCCACTGCTGCTGCCACTATGGTCACTGCTGCTGTTGCTGCATCTCTCCCTACTCTGTCATGTTTTTTTTTTATATTTTACTACTTTTGCACAATAATAATTGCACTTTTTGCACAATAAAAAAGAACATTTTCAGTATTGTTGCATCCCAAAACCCATAACTTTTTTATTTTTTGTTGTATGGAACTATGTGAGGGTTTTATGTTTGCAGGAAGACTTTTAGTTTTTATTGGTATCATTTTGGGGTACATAAAACTTTTTATTGCTTTTTATTCTGTTATTTTTTTGGTAAGAAATAAGCAAAAATCAGCAATTCTGGCAGTGTTTTTTTCTTACTGGGCTTCCCCATACTGGAAAGAAAAATATGATAATTGTATAGGGTCATTATGTATGTTGCAATACTGAAGTTTTTTCAATTGAAATGTTTTATTTTTAAATGGAAAAAGGTGGATTTTTTAAATTGGATTTTTTTTTTCATTTAATAATACTTTAACAGGAAATATTTTGATCGCTTCTATAATATAGTGTATTACTTAGTGAAGTTATGAAGTACAGTGTTTTATAATGGCAGTGCTATATGTACAGGCACCAGCAAGCTGCGCCAAGGGGCACAGCCTGATACGGATGCACTACGGGCAATATGGAGATTTATAATAATAAATCTCCCCATTGCTTATTTGTATTTTTATTGAATTTAGTAAACAAGAAACAACCAGTTTAATCAGGTCACATAATAAATAGGGATGGACAGGTCTGGACTGAAATCCAAGGTGGTGGAGGCTTCATGATAAGACAATCACAATGTGTTTATTTGGGTTAGAGAGATAAAGGTGTCAGATGAGCAAAAAGCAATTCAGGGGTTCAAGATCTGTGTGAATTTGTTGTGGCTCCATGAGCAGCTAATTACTCTTGGTGATATACTGTATGCAATCGACCTTACTCAGCCATTGTGCTTCTGTTGGAGTTCATTCAGATCTTCATAATGAAGGAAGTAACTAGCCAAGAGGTGTGAGGCAAGGAGATTTTATTTCTTATTAATGCATTTGAAAGGCAAGTTAAGAAAAATCTTGGTTAATTTAAAACTGCCTTCTGACCTACTGCATCTCGAACAGGTATAGATGGATGAGTATTTACGGTGTTTTTTGTACCTTGTAGGAGCTTTCTTGAAGTCCTACGTTCGGAGGAGCCGTATGAATATCTATAAATGTGGTCAACATTGGAATCTGAGAGAAGTCGATTTAGATCCATTTCCAAATTAATAAATATACACTTTTAATCGTAGTATTAGTGGTGACAATATAGTTTCATTATACTATATAATGTGGTTGGGAGAGGAGTTTCTTTGGGTAAGAAGTGTGAAGAATAAAGGACTCGTATGTGGTGGGGTTCCGGTCAACTGGCTATCAGTTATAAAGGAGGTTACCTGCTTTTGTATATAAAGGGTCCGTACACTTTCTGTGGCATTTTTTCTGATTGCATTGCTATGTATCTTAGACAAATCACAGTCCTGGTACGTATTAACCAGTATATCAGATAAATACGTGACACTGTATTCAATAGCTAATCACAGAAAAAGTATCACCTAAAACATAGCCTTTATTATTAATCTATTAAAAATCAATAATTCATTGGTATAAATACACTTATAGAAAAAAATAATAATATATAGCCATGGGATGCCCTATCCGTGATAAGCAGGGATCTCTTATAGTGTAGTCAGGGTTATAGATATTGGTTGATGAAGGGAAATACTGTCCCTGACCATACCCTCTCTGGATACCCTGCCTAGAACGGAATGGCCGCCCCGACAGGGGCGATCCCGTATCAGGAACCTCCTGCTGTCCCTTTTATGGGCCCTGATACAGAAAAAACCACCACCACAACCTACAATCACCCACCAGTGATAAAGAAATACAGTGAAAATAATAAAACCATTATAGATCAATCTGGTCCCAATAATGACTTATAAGAATGATACCCAGGAAAAAAGTCCCTAATGTCCCTAATGTCCCTACGCGTTTCGCTTATATATAATAGCTCGTCATGGGACCACAACTCTATGAATCACAATAATATGACCAGAGAAATTTTCAATGAGGATATAATGCAAAATGATGTTAGAACTATATTCAAATCATAATAAAATGCGCTCCACACTATGCTGTCGACATAACCGAATCGATACGCAAGTATAGGCAGTAGTTGGTACTGACTGCCCACTATCTATATGAGTATTAATTAGCTGCTTACTGGATTGTCAGTCAGTTTATATGAAGTGTTATTAATGCCAATGTGATAGTATTGTTTGGGGTTACATCGCCATATACACAGGTCATATATGCCCTGATTTCAGGTCAAGTGGAAACTAAAATGAGTCACCACTGTTATGTGACTATTGTCTAGACTCCCATTAGCCCCTGATTGTATATTAAAGTCAGTAGGCTGTGGTTATCGGATGGATATATAGGGTGCCACTGTTATCATACCAGCTTTTATTATGATTTGAATATAGTTCTAACATCATTTTGCATTATATCCTCATTGAAAATTCCTCTGGTCATATTATTGTGATTCATAGAGTTGTGGTCCCCTGACGAGCTATTATATATAAGCGAAACGCGTAGGGACATTAGGGACTTTTTTCCTGGGATTGTCCAGGTATATCAAGGACTATAGGTATCAGAGTATCATTCTTATAAGTCATTATTGGGACCAGATTGATCTATAATGGTTTTATTATTTTCACTGTATTTCTTTATCACTGATGGGTGATTGTAGGTTGTGGTGGTGGTTTTTTCTGTATCAGGGCCCATAAAAGGGACAGCAGGAGGTTCCTGATACGGGATCGCCCCTGTCGGGGCGGCTATTCCGTTCTGGGAAGGGTATCCAGAGAGGGTATGGTCAGGGACAGTATTTCCCTTCATCAACCAATATCTATAACCCTGACTACACTATAAGAGATCCCTGCTTATCACGGATAGGGCATCCCATGGCTATATATCATTATTTTTTTCTATAAGTGTATTTATACCAATGAATTATTGATTTTTAATATGTATCTTAGAGACAGCTGAGCATTTTTAATACAGACCAATTAAAAAAATTATTTTAGCCCAAATTGATTAAAATTAGAGATGAGCGAGCACTAAAATGCTCGGGTGCTCGTTATTCGAGTCGAACGTTTCCCGATGCTCGGGTGCTCGTTTCGAGTAACGAACCCCATTGAAGTCAATGGGAGACTCGAGCATTTTTTGCAGGGGACCAAGGCTCTGCCTAGGGAAGGCTGGGTGAAAACCTGGAAACATCAGAAAATGATGGAAACACCACGGAAATGGACAGGAAACAGCAGGGGCAGCATGCATGGATGCCTCTGAGGCTGCCTAATCCCACCATTACCCCAAATTCTCAGGCAACAGCCTGGTGGTTACCCTCATGGCAATTGTGCTCACCCAGACCAAGAAAGGCGAGGCAAATACCCATCACATGTTAGGGAAGCACCCAACTAGGTGCAACGAAGGTCCATCACCGCCTGCAGGTGACACCACTGCTCATGCTGGCACTGCAGCTGAAATCAAGTTTAGTATCTGTTCTTATCAGTTGCTGTGGCTGCTGGTGGTATAGTGGTGAGCATAGCTACTTCCCAAGCAGTTGATCCGGGTTCGATTCCCGTCTATCGCAGGAGGCAATTAAAAGTCAGTAAAATATCTAATACATCCCCCTACCTGGGTAAATTGTTTGGAGAGAGGACCTGTAGGTGGGGGGGAAGGAGGTTTTGCTGGAAGAGCCAGAGGAGTGCCCCCTGGGCTAGCGTGTGTGGTGGTGATAACAGCCGGAATGGATTTTGAAAAACTGTTGCATCAACCGGTGCGGTATCGATTCTTCTCAGTTTAATACCGTATACGTCCCCTATCTTGGGACCTTATATTTTATGGATTTTTCGACCACGGAAAACGGAAAAAGAGCTTGCTCTGGCCAGGGGAGTGTCTTTCCCACTGCAGCTAAGGGGACGTGTCCATGCTCTGCCTATCACAGGTCAGGAGGGAAATAAAAGAAGAACCAAACAAAAATCTGTACAATATCTAAGACGTCCCCTATCCGGGTAAATTGTTTGTAGAGAGGGCCTGTAGGTGTGGGGAAGGCTGGGGGGAAGGAGGTTTCGCTGGAAGAGCCAGAGGAGTGCCCCCTGGGCTAGCGTGTGTGGTGGTGACAACAGCCGGGTGTAGTTAGAATGACGACGCAGGACCCCAACTTAAAAATTTAGCATCAACCGGTACAATTGTCAATTATGAGCTCGATCAAGTGTGGCATGACTTTTAAATGGATATTGCATGTGGTCACGTACTCCCTGGAACCCCATAGTCACCCCTTCCCTGATGTGCTAGCCCAGAACATTCCCTGCCCCAATTCGCAAGACCTTTTGCTGTTTCCGTGTGCTGACAGTGGGGATTTACCAGTGTTGTCTGAGGAGGTGGTGGACAATGGCGAGACACAGGTGTCGGGGGGTGAGGTAGTTTTATGGGAAGCAAGTTACAGTGGGGACTCCTTGGGGGGACTTTCTCATGATGGGACAGATTCAACTTGGGTGGATCAGGCACAGGAACAGATCAATTTTTTTTGTGTTTATTTAACTTTTATTTATCAAAAATAACCAGAGATATTTATTCGTTATCTTCTCTGCGCAGTCTGGCGTTGGGGTTCGTCACTTTGATGGCGAGCTGTGCCGCTCTCTCCACAATGGTCTTTAGGTTCTTAGATGGAGACGTTGTCGGCGATTTCAGCACAGAAGGACTTGTTGCTTATTAACAGAACCTGGACCTCCTTGACATTGTGGACCAAGAATTTGCGGGTGGACCAGGAATTTGCGGAACCCTGTTGGCAGCATGTGTTTGGTCTTCTACTTCCTACCGTATCCAATGTTGGGCAATATAGATACGCAGGTAATATTATTTTTCACACCTATCCCAAAAATAAAATGTACGCAGTTTGCGCAAATAAAACTGGAAACTGGAATTGGAGAGAGGGCCTGTAGGTGGACCTCCGGAAAAATTGTTTGGAGAGAGGGCCTGTAGGTGGACCTCCGGAAAAATTGTTTGGAGAAAGGGCCTGTAGGTGGACCTCTGGAAAAATTGTTTGAATAGAGGGCCTGTAGGGGGCCCTCCTGAAAAATTGTGCTAAAAGAGTGCCAGTTGGACCTCTAAAAAATGGCGTTTTTTGGGTCAGCGTTAGGCAAAGACGATATGGAGGAGGAGTAGGAGGAGTAGAGAAGAGGAATCGGATACATAAGTTATTTAAATCTTTAGCTGCTTTCCCCCGGAGGAGATTTGAATTCCGGTGAAATCCAGGCTTTGTTCATTTTAATAAGCGTCAGCCTGTCAGCGCTGTTAGTTGACAGGCGTGTACGCTTATCGGTGATGACGCCACCAGCTGCACTGAATACCCGCTCTGACAGCATGCTAGCGGCAGGGCAGGCCAGCACCTCCAAGGCGTACAGCGCCAGTTCAGGCTACGTGTCCAGCTTTGAAACCCAGTAGTTGTATGGAGCAGAGTGATCGCTACGGACGTTGGTATGGTCAGCTAGGTACTCCCTCACCATCTTCCTGTACAGCTCCCCCCTACTCTGCCTAGACTGGGGACAGGTGACAGTGTCTTGCTGGGGTGACATAAAAGTGGCAAAGGCCTTGGAGAGCGTTCCCCTGCCAGTGCTGGACAAGCTGCCTGCTCGCCTCCTCTCCCCCGCTACTTGGCCCACAGAAACATGCCCTCTGCCGCAAGCGGCATCAGATGGGAAGAATTGTTTCAGCTTGGGCACCAGGGCCTGTTGATATCTATTCACTCTCATACTCCTTTCCTCTGCAGGGATGAGAGTGGAAAGGTTCTGCTTGTACCGTGGGTCCAGGAGAGTGAACACCCAGTAATCGGTGTTTGAAAAAATTCTTCTAACGCGAGGGTCACGGGATAGGCAGCCTAACATGAAGTCTGCCATGTGCGCCAGAGTCCCAACACGCAAGAATTCCCTCTCCTCACTGGCCTGACTCTCAATTTCCTCCTCCTCCTCCAAGTCCTCCTCTTCAGCCCATACACGCTCAAGAGTTAAGGACTGAGCACTGGTACCCTCTACTGTCTCGCCGACATTCTCCTCCTCTTCCTCCTCATCCTCATCCCCCTCCTCCGATACGTGCTGAGAAACAGACCGGAGGGTGCTCTGGCTATCAAGCGACGTATCTTCCTCCACCATCTCTTGTGACAAGCGCAAAGCATCCGACTTGATGCTGAGCAGTGAGTTTTTCAACAGGCAAAGCAGCGGGATGGTGAGGCTGATAATGGCGGCATCGCCGCTGACCATCTGTGTTGACTCCTCAAAGTTGCTCAACACCTGGCAGATATCAGACATCCACGTCCACTCCTCATTGTAGACTTGAGGAATCTGACTGACCTGACTACCAGTTCTGGTGGAAGTTGACATCTGGCAGTCTACAATTGCTCTGTGCTGCTGGTAAACTCTGGATAACATGTTTAATGTGGAATTCCATCTCGTGGGCACGTCGCACAACAGTCGGTGAGCGGGCAGTTGTAGGCGGCGCTGCGCTGCCCTGAGAGTGGCAGCATCTGTGGTCGACTTGCGGAAATGCGCACAGATGCGGCGCACCTTGGTGAGCAAATCAGACAGATTGGGGTATGTCTTGAGGAACCACTGAACTATGAGATTGAACACGTGGGCCAGGCATGGCACATGTGTCAGTCTGCCGATTTGCAGAGCCGCCACCAGGTTACGCCCGTTGTCACACACAACCATGCCTGGCTTGAGGTTCAGCGGTGCCAGCCACAGATCAGTCTGCGCCGTGATGCCCTGTAACAGCTCTTGGGCGGTGTGCCTTTTGTCACCTAAGCTCAGCAGTTTGAGCACCGCCTGCTGGCGCTTACCCACGGCACTGCCGCTGCGCCTAGAGCTACCGACTGAAGGCGCCGTGCCCACGGATGGTAATTCGGTGGAGGAGGAGGAGGGGTCGGAGGAGGAGGCATAGTACGTCTGAGAGACCGTGACCGAGGTAGGCCCCGCAATCCTCGGTGTGAGCAGTACATGAGCGGCCCCAGGGTCATTCTCGGTCCCAGCCTCCACCAAGTTAACCCAATGTGCCGTCAGTGAGATATAGTGTCCCTGCCCGGCAGCACTTGTCCACGTGTCCGTGGTTAGGTGGACCTTCTCAGAAACAGCGTTGGTCAGGGCACAGATGATGTTCTGTGACACGTGCTGGTGTAGGGCTGGGACCGCACATCGGGAAAAATAGTGGCAGCTGGGGACGGAATACCGAGGGGCAGCCACCGCCATGAGATTTCGAAAGGCCTCGGTCTCTACCAGCCTATAGGGCAGCATCTCCAGGCTAAGCAATTTGGAGATGTGGACGTTGAGGGCTTGGGCATGTGGGTGGGTGGAACTGTATTTCCTCTTGCGCTCCAGCGTCTGCTGTAAAGACAGCTGAACGCTGCGCTGGGACACGTTGGTGGACACTGTGGAGGATCGTGGAGGCGAAGGTGTGGTTTTCCGGCGGGAGGCGCTCATGCCGGGGTCCTGGGCAGGGGGTTGACTAGCAGAGGCAGCGAGTGACGCAGGGGGTTGACTAGCAGAGGCAGCGAGTGACACAGGGGAAGGAGCAGTGGTGTGACCCGCAGGAGGTGGTGAACGGCCTTGGTTCCATTGAGCGGGGTGTTTAGCACTCATATGCCTGCGCATGCTGGTGGTGGTTAGGCTAGTAGTGGTGGCACCCCTGCTGATCCTGGTGTGGCACAGGTTGCAAACCACAGTCCGTCGGTCATCCTCACTTTCTTTAAAGAACCTCCAGACTTGCGAACATCTAGGCCTCGCCACGGGAGCTTCACTACGTGAAACAGTTGCTGCTGATGCACCAGCTCTGGCCCTGCTTCTCCCTCTGGCCACACCACTGCCTCTTACAACCTGTTCTGGTGCAGGACTCGCCTCCGCCTCAGAAGCACTGTCTTCACTCGGCATATCAACCCAGCTTGGGTCAGTAACCTCGTCATCCTCCGATTCCTCAGTCTGCTCCCCCCTTGGAATTCCTCCCCTAACAACAACTTCACCACTGTCTGACAACCATGTCTCCTCATCGTCCGAGACCTCTTTACAAACTTCTTCCACTAAGTCAACATTGTCATCATCATCATCATCACCCACAGACTGCGACAGTTGGAAAACTTGGGCATAGGGAACGAGGTCAGCAGCAACCTGAGAAGTGGTTTGTGACTCTGGGAAGGGTCCAGAAAACAGTTCTGAGAGTATGCCGGATCACATTCCAAATTTTCCTGGGAGGGGGCAGACTGAGGGGAAGGAGGTTGAGGTGGAGGAGCCATAGGAGTGCTCCCTTGGGTAACGTGGGTGGACTGCGTTGAAGACTGACTGGTGGACAAATTACTTGAAGCATTGTCCGCAATCCACAAGATCAGCTGTTCGCACTGTTGTGGTTTCAACAGTCCTCTACCACGTGTCCCTGTAAGTTGATACATGAAGCTAGGGAGTGTAGCTCTGCGGAATTCCCCTGCTGCCTCATCAGCAGGTACTGTCTCACCCTGCCCAGGACCATGGCCTCTGCCCCCTGCAGTAATTGAATGCCCACGCCCACGCCCTCGTCCTTGACCCTTAGCCCTGGGGTTCAACATTTTTTGTATATAAGTGTATGATATTAAAAAAAAAAATTAAACGGGCCTGGTGTATTGAAACCCACAAACTTGTTCAGTCTGGTAGAATTAAGTGACGTACAGAAAGTGTCACCTGGACAGATTGTACGGATTGGAGCGAGTGTGCTGAACTGTGACACACAGAAAGGTTACACGCAGGTGAGTAAAATGGATTTGTACCACTGAGCTAAAACAACTGTAAAACTTATTTTTTTTTTATATTTTGTTTTTTATATTTTTTTTGTTTTTTGTTTTTTTTGGGAACGTGACATGCAGGAACTATCGTAGAACTGACTGACACCCTGTTAACGGTGGCTATTTAGACTGCGACCCAGACAAATGTCGCACAGAGAGCTTTCTGGATCAAGCTGTAGATGATATTGGTAGCAAATGACTTGGTTGTATTCTGTGACGTACAGAAAGTGTCGCCTGGACAGTATATACAGAGTGAAGCGAGTGTGCTGAACTGTGACACACAGAAAGGTTACACGCAGCTGAGTAAAATGGATTTGTATCACTGAGCTAAAACAACTGAAAAACTAATTTTTTTTTTAAATTTTGTTTTTTTGGGAACGTGACATGCAGAAACTATGGTAGAACTGACTGACACCCTGTTAACGGTGGCTATTTAGACTGCGACCCAGACAAATGTCGCACAGAGAGTTTTCTGGATCAAGCTGTATACGTTATTGGTAGCAAATTACTTGGTTGTATTCTGTGACGTACAGAAAGTGTCACCTGGACAGTATATATGGATTGGAGTGAGTGTGCTGAACTGTGACACACAGAATGGTTCCACACTGCTGTGTGCAATGGATTTGTATCACTGAGATAGAACAATAAAAAAAAACAGGGTTAGATATGGCGATAGCTGCACTACTAGTGCCAGCCAGCCAGCCAAGCCAGGAGACAAAAAAAAATTTCTTCTAGCCCTTAGAAGGGCTGTTGGGTTCTTTGTGGGTGATTCCTGCCTAACAGAGAACTAAATTCAGGCCCTAATACTGTCCCTGAAAGGCAGCAGCTCTATCCCTAACGACATCCAGACGGCATCTGAGCCGAGCACCGCGGCCAGTCACTAGTATATTCCAGAGTCACCTGATCAGGCCAGCCAACCCTTGCTATCGACATGTAAGGGCCCCATGTGATGCTGGGTGTACCGCAGAGTCTCCTGGCTTGTGATTGGCTGTGTTTATAGGCGCCAAAAAAGCACGATGCGGAAGTTGCCATTTCCTCGAGTATGGCGAGATACTCGCAGCGAGCACTTACGAGTACCCTAATACTCGAACAAGCACCAAGCTCGGACGAGTATGCTCGCTCATCTCTAATTAAAATGCAATCATAAACAAATGCCCTAAAGGTGTACATAGTCGTGAAGTCACTGTACTTTCATACAATTTCATTTAATAGAAAATTGTGTAACTAGCACATTTCTAAATCACTTCACTTAAAAAAAAGCATATTCGTTTAAAAAATATACCTGAAAAAAAGCTGCAAATTTATGGCCATTAGGGTCTCACTTCCACCTAAGTTTCAAGATTCTTCTACACTACTTACGAAAACCATAGGAGCCTCCTTTGTGCAAGTGTGACTTATCCCTCCTTATGTGTTCTGTGAGCGCCAGAGCTGAAAACATAGTGGGAAGTAAGGGAAAGGATGTCACAGTGGTACAGTCCTGCCAGACTCCCATAGAAGGAATACGCCACTGCTTCAGAGTGAAGTGCATCTAGCTGTGCTGAAAAAAAAATAGAGAATTTCAAACATAACTGTTCCTTCACAATTATGATTGCAAACTTTTATTTGAAAACTCAGGTGTGCTTTAAGCGTATTGGAGAAAATTAATGTCAGGAAATTGAGAGTTAAGGGTCCATTCTTGGTGGGAGATAAGAGCTCCAGCTTTCAGAAGAGTGTTTAAAGAGCACCTGTCATCACAAAATGAAGTCTGCAGACAGCATGTTATAGGGCAGAAGAGGATGAGCAAATTGGTATATAGCTTGATAGGAAAAGACTGTAAAAGCTGTAATTGATATATTTTAACCTCTGCTATTTCAGATGTGATTGTACACAGGGAGGTGTTATCAATAATTGATAGTATCCTCTATATAAGTCTGTATACAAAGATTGCTGTCAGTCACTGATAGCTGTACATGGGAGAAATATTATCAATGACTGATAGCATTCTGGTTGTGTATATAGACATAGCTGTCAATCACTGATAATACCATCTCTGTGAACAGTGAAATAAGAAATAGCAGAGATATAAATGTATAGATTACACATTTTATTGAAACTATTTTCCAGAACCAATCCACAATGCAACTCTGTAACTGTAACTGTAGCCTTATTGTAGCATTTAAGATTTGGGGTACCTGGACCACTTAATGCTCTATGGAGGGAAATTGTGGTATAGCTTATTCTAGGTATTTTGTTCTGCCATGTATGTGTGTATAGTGATGTATAATTGAGTGGGCTCTCATGAAGAAGCTCTAAGGGATGCATATAGCTTTTGAAAAACATAGTTATATTTGGGGAGGATTAAGCACTTGATTAGATTTTTCTGCCAGAATAGAAATAGGGCTGACGAAGACTGAATACAATCCATTGTAGTTTGTAGTAGGGGTATATAAGTTAATGTGTAAAGGTCTGACAGCTGCAGCTAAAATTTGATTCCTAAGTAGTTTATATATTGAGGTGGCTAGCAGAATGGGTAAAGTGTTTTTAGTTGGTTGAAGTGGGAGAGGTGAGAGGTTACAGCCTATCGCTTCTGACTCATCAAGGTTTATTTATATTAAGTTTGACAGATCTCTAAATCAGGGGTTCAAATAATGATTATTATCCCCTATTGTTTCTACTGTGCATAAGTCATGCATTCATTCTAAAAAAAATTATAACATATTAAATTGGTCAATCATGTAAGTTCCAGTTTAATTAATAAAGAAAAAAACAAGTTTATTTGTGTGTACCAAGACTTAAACATGTACAGTGGAACAACAAAATTAACCTAAGTACATACCATAGCGAAAAAGAGCAAAAGCAAATACAGATAACTGAATAGTAAGAAAGTAATCATACAGATTAACCATATTAATCATAAAAATGCATAGCTTGGCATATTAAGAAACACTACAGTACCAACTTTGTTGTAGAATGTTATAAAAATATCTTCTGATATAATCAGTTTTCTTATGGTCCCTTTCAGACGTTTATAATGTAGTGTAAGCAGGAAACTAAATATAGTAAAATGTTTGTGAGAATAGAACAATATAAATTGTTTGAAATAAGAAATTTCTTGCTTGAATTTACTTCTTGTTACAAAATTTCAGGCAGTTACATACCCTCGAGACTTGGAATTGGGCATTCTCCTGTATGGCATTTCAAATTAGCAAAATCTGATTTCCCTTTTCTCGCTTATCTTGTTCTCTAAGCACATCAGCATAAAATAATTATTAGCAAAGCGTTGTCGTGAGTACATACAGCTGTTCAGCTACACAGTAATTACTTGGCTGAAGTTGTCACATGAATTGAATTTTTATATTTTTCATGAAGTAATTTCTAACCACTAACAAGTATTGAATTTCTGAATTACATCTATTCTGAATTTGGCACTTATTATTCAGGGCATTAGCAATAGTATAATTAAAGGTGAACAAAGATCAATACAGAAAGAAAAAAAATAGTAGGCTTGGCTAGTAGCCACAAGGCCCTAGGTAATTTGTATAAGTAATTTGTATACAGTTGAGGTGTATAAAGGTATAGAAGCTGGTGTGTTGTTTTTCAACAAGTGAAATCTTTTAGTATTCAACAGGGCCTGCTTTATGTCAGATTGTGTTCTATGGTGTGCCTTCTGGCTACCCACCTTCACTATATTCATTTTATACTGACATACCTTTTAAAATACATACAGTATAGCATACAGAGCCTATTTAAAATTGCCAAACTGGGAACATTTTGTACAACGCCGTAACAGTAAGAAATGAGCAAACAATTTATAGCACAAGCAACAGTCTAGCATTTGTAACAAAAGCCCAGAGAGACTGAACATTGCATATATTTTTCCACAAATGGAGATTGTATAATGCCATGAATAAATATTTGACCTTCACTTCTATTTTTGCCAATTTGTCACATATATATGTTTCAGATCATCAATATATGATAAGGATAACATGAGTAAACACAAAATGCAGTCTACAAATGATGATTCTATTTATTGAAGATAAAGGGTATTCAAAACCTGTATTACCCATGTGAAAATGTATTGGGATTATTTTAATTCAGCTACATTGGAGGATTCAAGAGCGTAAACTGCTGCTTTAAAATCTTGCCACATTATTTCAAAGGAATTGAAGTCAATACTTTGACATGGCCTCTCAACTTTTTATTGTTATGCTAACACAGAAACAATAAAATTAACAATAACTGGAGACGTTCACATCTCAGGACCAAGTACACTTTCATTGCATATACAAATACTGTTGAACGACATCAAGTCATAGTGCAGCACTGTCTAGAAGAAAACCTAGGAGCGGTGATTGGAGGAGTGACCTCTGGATCTGCACAGTGGCAGCACTGTCTGACACAGGAGAGGTAAGTTCATTTATTGTTTTATGTCTTATCTGAGGTCTGATAAAACTTTGTGGGTTTGATGGGGGTCTGATGGATCTTGAAGGTTTGATCTGAGGTCTGAAGAATCTTGGGGGTCTGATGTGGGTCTGATCTGAGGTCTCATGGAACCTATGTGTCTTATCTGAGGTCTGAAGGATCTTGGAGGTCTGATCTGAGGTCCGAAGGATCTTGGGGGTCTGATTTGAGATCTGAGGGATCTTGGGGGCCTGATCTTAGATCTGAAGGATCTTGGGGGTCTTATGGGGGTCTAGTTTTTGGTCTGATTACTCTTTGGTGTCTGATATGAGGTATCAGGGATCCTGGGGGTCTGATGAGAATTGGGGGTCTGATCTGAATTCTAATGAAAAATATTTTTTTTTCTTATTTTCCTCCTCTATGTCCTAGATGTGTCTTATGGTGTGGTGCATTTTATGGAGTCTTCTCCCCAATGTGATTGTACATCTGGAGCAACTTAACCCATTAATAAACACAATATTTTTTTTAAAAAAATCTGCAATGTTGTAATCAATCCCTGTCCCATACTCTACTTATTGGACAGTATTTAAATGGATCAGTTTTTCTTCTTTTGTACTATATGTATAGTCTCTAAAAGCTTTCCCATTTAATAAAGAATCTCTTATAATATTTAGGTTAACATGTTAGCAAATCTCTTTTCTCTGTTCTCACCATAACCATCTCTTTTACTTCTTGTATAGCAGAAGGTCTGAAATCCAAAACTTCAATATATTTTTCTTAGCCACCAAAAAAGCAATATCAGCAAATATTGGTACATTCCTTATGATTGTTTGTATTGAAACAAAGAGTCATAGATCCAAATTCATACCCTCCCCTGCCCCCATTATCTTGACCATATCTCAGAAACTCTTTATAGTGCTACATGACCAAACTCAATGTATTCACGCAAATTTTGTTCTAAGGTGATATCAAAAGCACGGTAAGCATGATAAAGTAACTAAATGTAATTTCTTTCTACTTCTCTGAATAACATATCTAATACCCTTCCATAATCTTTCATTTATCTAGCCTTAGGAAGGTCTGATTCCAAATCCCTCTTCCACGTATCTATATGGCCTTCTAAATTTACATTAGCCTTCATATTAGTAAGAATTTTGTATCTTTGGGTTATTAACTCATTTCTCCCATAAAGGCTCTCAAAATCCTTTAATGGCCTCACTAATCCACCATTTATGGTAATAGATGCAAGACAATGTTTTATATGGATGTTTATCAGTCATACCATTTGTTTCTTGAATATCATCATTGTCCCATTTTCCCCTCTATTAGAGATGAACGAATCATCCAAAATTTGCTTTGGCGAATAATCAACGAATTTCTGACAAGATTCGTTCTTAATACGAATTTATTTGGTCAAACTTGCGTTAAAAAATAATCGTTGTTTTGCAAACATTCCTGCACAAATTCTGAACATATAGTCAGCGTTGTTAAAATTATGCAATGCGTAAGCATTAGCATACAAAGTGCGTGCAAATACTTAGCGTAGTATTGACTCACGATTGCGTCATACGCACGCACGAGGCTAGGCCGCGGCCTACAGTCTTTAGAGGCAGTCCATATGAGCTAGAAAAGTAAGGTGCTAGCATAATTTACTAAAAAACACCTTACAATAAGTGCATAATAGGATACATTGCAGTACCTGAAAAAGAATACACACAATGGGCTAAAGTGCTTGAACGTTGCTGAACCTCTAAAAACATTATTGCTAAAATACAGCAAAAACATAATTATGCAAACATTTTAGTGCAATCAATTTCACATTTGCAAGCATAAAAGGCTCAGATATACGTTTGAGTCTCTTTTCTTGGCTGCTTGGCATAGAACACTGGAACACATAGTCCAAAATTCAATTGTAATCCATGTGAGGTAATTTTGTAATCCAAACAGGTAACGTGTAATTCACATGGATAATATAAAATAGCAGCATATAGAGAACCCTCTTTGCAAAGGGGGCTCCCAAATAACCTGAGAAGGGGGAAAAAGGAAAATAGGCACGCTTAAGCGCAACTGTGAATTTTCTGCAGAATGGGGGAGGAGTCCTGACAAGCCATGTCCATCTGGGTGAGAGTCAGACGGGGCAATACAAACTAAACAAAGAAAACAAGTGCCAAATAGCTCTCACCCATCCAGGTGCAGTCCATGTTGTGGCTCCCAAAGGTCCAGAGGTGTCTTTAAAATCAGCCAGACTCACAGTCAGTAGAAGGCTTCCTCAGAAGAGGGACTTGAAGTCCTCCTCGCTGGAACTGCTGCTGAATGACATCAGAGGAACACTCCTGCCTCCTGTAGGCAAAGCTGGCTGCCATGGTGGAGCTCCACTGCCCTCTTCTGCCAGAAGTCAGACTTGACCGCGTACGGGTGGTGGTCACACTGGTGAGCGCTGTAGCCACTTGCACCTTCACTTTTCTGGATACTCCTGTCGGGACAGCAGAGGTAAGGACTTCTGGCTGCAGCGGTTGAGCGGTTGAGGCAAGGTTACACCCAGGGAAGAAGCGCCAGCTCCCTGGGCTGCTGCTAACTTCATTTTCCAGGGTAGTTAGTACTGGATCACCGTGGACTGGAAAGTAAAGGATGATGTCGTCAGCTGACCCAGCTGAAAGGACTGTGGTGGTAGTGGCAATCCAGGGATCAGAGGCTCCAGCTGTGGCTTCTCCCTGAAACCAAGGGTGCCATCTGGTGACTCCTGTAGGCAGCGCACGCATCCTTCGCCTGATGGTTCCTCCGGCCAAACTTCTGATGGTGATGCCGGTACCAGGGGTTTTAATAATAACATTACCCCAGTAGCAAAGGGGCCTTTCAGAGATGCCATGGGGATATATTCCACCTGATCCCCTATGTACAGGCTGTGACGGGGTAGGGGCAGGTACGGCTGCTTCACTTACCTGCGGCCCACAAAGTACTTCTTGCCGTCCTCGTCATCCGCCAGGAAGCCATAGCCTCGCTCCACTGAAAACCATAGGACGGTTCATTTACGCCGCTTTAGTGTAAGGTCTCCCGGCCTCGGATGGTCCAGTACTTGGATGACCCAGCCCTCCACCGCATTCTTGTAGTCCCATAGGATCTGGGCGTGGTCCGTCAATTAAGCAGGCACAATGGGATTCTACCGCATGGAAGGTGTTGTTGCTCTCCTTCTGGGCGGCGAAGTGGACGCTTCAGCCGCCTCCACCGCACCAGGGGGGGGCGGGGTATCAAGAAGAATGTGTACGTAGCGTTAGCGTTCAAAATTTTAAGAACATTTACGAATAATACGAAGAGAATAAAAAAAAATTCGGATTCGCTTCGGAGTAGAAAATTTGTAAGATTCGTAACGAATCTACAAAGTGGCGAATAGATTCGCTCGTCTCTACACTCTATACAGTTGACTCATGTTTGCTGTTTTTCCTTTCCAAAAGATGTCAGTAATTGAATTCAACCTAGGATGCTTGTCACTACTATAATTGGATTAGACATACTGTATATGGGGATAGCTGGCAATATTGTGTTATAATTGTCCATGACTTCCTCATCCAAAAGCATTCCTCATGTAATAACAATTCTGGAGCATCTATTCTTATAACACTACATTGTTTCATTCGTTTATTATTTCTACTAGAAGTTATGAATGAATTGCCAGCAGCTTGCATTAAGGTAAAGATTAGGAATAATATAATATCAGATGCTTCATCCAAAGCCGATTTGCATTAAACTTCGTATTGGCTTTGATGAACTGAAGTTATTACTTCATGAATAGAGATGAGCGAATCTATTCGCCGCTTCGTAGATTTGTATTGAATCTTACAAATTTTCTCCTCCGAAGCGAATATGGATTTTTTCGGATTCGCTTCGTATTATTTGTAAATTTTCGCAAAATTTTGAACGCTAACGATACGTACGCATTCTTCGTGAGGCGGGAAAATGACGATACGCCCCTGCAAGAGCAGGAAAGTTAAGATACGCCCCCTTCAGAACTGGAAAAAACTAGCCCGGCCCACCGGGATCTAACTATTTGCATGTATAGGGAGTGAAAACTCCTCCCTCAGTACTCCACCCTCCTCTGAACCAGTTAAGACCAGCACTAAACACTGATCAAGTAGCAAGCATGGCTAAAGAGCTGCGTCCCAACTGGAACCAAATGATCTTTGGGGACGAGTTCCCTGAACCACCTCCCGCTCCAGACATCAGGGTGTCACACTCTGATATCAAGAGAACCCCAGCTTCAGTGCCCTCATTTTCCTTACCGCCTGCTGAGCTTGCTGAGCATCGTGAGATGGTTCATCGTGAGGCAGCTCGTCGTGAGGAGGCTGGTGCGGCTGCTGTGGCTGGTGCGGAGGAGGCGGCTGGATCGTCCACTTCGCCGCCCAGGAGGAGATCAATAACACCTTCCATAAGGCAGAACCCGATTGTGCCAGCATTGTTGACGGCCCACTGGGACTACAAAAATGCCATGGAGGACTGGGTGATCCAGGTACTGGACCAGCCTAGGCCGGGATATTCTACACTGGAACGCCGAAAGGGAACTGTCCTGTGGTTTTCGGTCGAGCGAGGGTCTGGCAGACGAGGACGAAAAGGAGTACTTTGTGGGCCGCAGGTCAGTGAAACGGCCGTACCTGCCACAACCTTGTCACAGCCTGTATGTGGGGGAACAGGTGGAGTACACCCCCATGGCGTCCCTGAAAAGCCTCTTTGCTACTGGGGTTACCCCCCTTTCTGAGCCCCTGGTACTTACATCGGAACCAGAAGTGTGGCCGGATGAACCCCCAGGTCGAGGATGCTTGCGCTACCTTCAGGAGTCCCTAGATGGCGTCCTCCGGTTAAGGGAAAAGCCACAGCCGCCGGCTCTGATCCCTGGACTGCCAGCAACACCATCACCACAGTCCTTTCAGCTGGGTCAGCTGACAACATTCTCATTTACGTTCCAATCCACGGTGATCCACCAATACCAGCTGCCGTGGAAGATGAAGTCAGCAGCAGCCTGGGAAGCTGGGGATTCTTCCCTGGATGCAACGTTGCCCGAACCGCTGCAGCCGGAAGTCCTTACCCCTGCTGTCCCAGCAGGAGGATCCGGAAAAGCGCAAGTGGCTGCAGCACTCACCAACGTGACCTCCACCCGGACCCGGTCAAGTCCGACTTCCGGAAGAAGAGGGCACTGGAGTTCCACCACGGCAGAGAGCATGGCCTACAAGAGGCAGGAGCGTCCTCTGATGTCGTTTAGTAGCAGCTCAAGCGAGGAGGACTTCAGGTCCCTCATCTAAGGGACCCAACTACTGGCTGTCTCAAGGACACTTCAAGAGCACCTATGGGAGCCACACCATGGATTGCACCTGACGGTTGAGAGCTAGTCAAAAAAAAAAAAAGGGGGTCAGTCAGCACATCCAATGTGCAGGTGCACGCTGCCATGGCTAGAGACACAAAGGAAAAAAATACAATGCAGCAGCACTCTGCAAACACAAATAATGTACAATAATGCCATAGTCATATAAAACATTCTGGTGCTAGTGCTATGCTTATTTTGCAAAATTGAGATTCTTGGCAAATCATTTTGTACAAAATTATTTGAACCCGTCTGCCAGTCGTCAAGGCGATCTCTTTAAAATGGGAACCTAACACTAATTCCTAGCTGTTATGCGCTATAATGGCCACCATAAAATTCAGGGAGTGTTGGTTCCACATGCATGCTGGGTCCACTCTGTCTTTGCCATTTTTGGTGCCTTAAAGGCCTCCATTAAATCCAGGGATGCAGGTACCAACATGCATGCTGAGCCCACTCTATACCTCTCCTGGTGGCTTATGGCTTCCAATGCATATATTGAGAACAGGCCACAGCTTTATACTTACTCTGATTAAAATCAGCCTATGGGGCAGACAGGCTTGTCAGGAGTGCAAGCCTGGCTGGAGTAGCCACACCTCCAGATCAGAACAACTACAAAAAAAAGGGGGTCAGTCAGGGATGGTACCTGCATCCCTGGATTTAATGGAGGCCTTTAAGGCACCAAAAATGGCAAAGACAGAGTGGACCCAGCATGCATGTGGAACCAACACTCCCTGAATTTTATAGTGGCCATTATGCCGTATAACAGGTAGGAATTAGTGAATTAGTGTTAGGTTCCCGTCTTAAAGAGATCGCCTTGACGACTGGCAGACAGGCTCAAATAATTTTGTACAAAATGATTTGCCAAGAATCTCAATTTTGCAAAATAAGCGTAGCACTAGCACCGGAATGTTTTATATGACTTTATTGTTTTTTATTATTATTACAATATTACAAACATTATTGTACATTATTTGTGTTTGCAGAGTGCTGCTGCATTGTGTTTTTTTCCTTTGGGTGACAGCTAGTTGGCACTTTTTGTGTTTGTTTCATTTGTATTGCCCCCATTTGACTCTCACCCAGATGGACATGGCTTGTCAGGACTCCCCCCATTCTGCAGAAAATTCACAGTTGCGCCTAACCGCCTATTTTCCTTTTTCCCTCCTTCTCAGGTTATTTGGGAGCCCCCTTTGCAAAAAGGATTCTCTATTTGCTGCTATTTTCTATTATCCATATGCATTACACATTACCTGTTTGGATTACAATATTACCTCACGTGGATTACAATTGAATTTTGGACTATGTGTTTCAGACAGTGTTTTATCATATCATACGTATATTTGAGTCTTTTATGCTTGCAAATGTGAAATTGATTGCACTAAAATGTTTGCATACTTATGTCTTTGCTGTATTTTAGCTACACTATTTTTACTGGTTCAGCAATGTTCAAGCACTTTAGCCCATTGTATGTATTCTTTTTCAGGTACTGCAATGTGTCCTATTATGCACTTATTGTAAGGTGTTTTTGGTAAATTATGCACTTGGCTGAATAGCTAGCAGTGAGCACCTTACTTTTCTACCTCATATGGACTGCCTCTAAAGACTGTATGCCGTGGCCTAACCTCGTACGTATGACGCATTTGCGAGTAAATAGTACGCTAAGGATTCGTACACACTTTTGCACGCTAATGCTTACGTATTACGTACTTTTAACTACGCTGACTGTACGTTCGTAATTTGTGCAGGAATGTTCGCAAAACAACGATTGTTTTTTGAACGTAGATTCGACTGAATAAATTCGTATTAAGAAAGAATCCTGTTGAATTCGTCGAACATTTGCCAAAGCAAATTTTGGATGATTCGCTCATCTCTATTCATGAAGTCTCGTGAGACTTAATTATTACTGTAAAAATCCTTGATACCGAACTCGGGTTCGGTTCCAAGGTACCACTCCAACTTCCAACTCCAAATTGCTATAGCTTGGAAGAGGAATTCGCTGGATTCATCTGGGGTCAAGAAACAATCAGACTTTTATATGATTAATGAGAAGCTGATTTCTATTCTTGCAGACCACCATGATAAATTCTTGGAGATCTAGACCCCTTGGATCGACTGCTCCCTTTCTGCCCAGCAGAAAAAGACATTGTCTCCATTTAAGTGGATGCCTTCTCATGTTTCATTGTAACCGGTTAAAGGCCACCATTCTGCGAGAAAAACCCTGTCTTTCTCTCCTGTTCATTTTGTACTTGTGTCTTTTAATACTGATTGTGATTTGTCCATGCACGGTTGTTTTATTTTCCTTTACCTTATCATCGCCTCTAAGGATTTTGCCATTGTTCAATAATATATTGTGAGCATTGTTTTTCCAGACCATTTACACAGTATTGTTCATTATGTTCTGACTGTCATGACTTTTTACTTTTATACAATGTTATGTTTGAACAAAACTTGAAACAAATGCAAAAATTGCAATGAAGATTATTGTAATAAAATCTTTTCCTGATCTCCCAACCAATCTTTCAAATATCTCATTAAAGGGCATCTGTCAGCAAATTTGTACCTATGAAACTGGCTGACCTGTTACATTTGTGCTTGGCATCTTAAGACATCTGTGTAGCTTCGATGTTCATGTATTAACTGGGACATTGCTGTTACACCTAGAGGCTCAGCTCTCTCTGCAACTGCTGCACCCTTTGCACTTTGATTTACAGGGTAAAGCGTGATGACTGCCTGGCCCTGTCAATGAAAGTGCAGAGGGTGTGGCAGTTGCAGATAGAGCTGAGCCTCTACGAGTAACAGCAAAGCCCTTGTTACTCCTAGAGGCTCATTTGCATGTATTAAAACATTTTTCTTAGCAATGTGGACACATATCGACATGGGAGCAACACAGTTGCCTTCAGCTTCACACATGTAACAGGTCAGCCAGTTTTATAGTTACAAACAGAGGGGGAGTTAAAAATAATATATATGTCTGACTGGGAATCTGCCATTTCAGATGCACAAAAAACTGTAAAATACTTCTGAGAAGGTTGGCTCCATAGTGTCACATCTAATATACAAAGCTGAGTGTATGTGTGTGTGTGTGTGTGTGTATGTCCGCTAAAGGAATCCGCACTGTCGCAGCTACAATCATGAAATTTGGCACACAGGTACATCAGGTGTCCGGGAAGGTTTTAGAACGGGTCTCATCTCTCCAGGACATACCGTTCCTGAGATATTTCCCAAAAAATGCATTAGCCATTAGGTCACATGACCCTTATCAGCCAATAGAAGCTCACAGGCAGTTAGTCTCCACACACATCAGGTTTCTATAACAACCTATCCAGTTCACTTCTGTAGGTCTGCTTTAAAGGGGCAGAGTGCTGTTGATGACACTGTTAAAGGAGTATTCCGATTACCATAAATATAACTTATGTTTTAGACTAATTCATCATCAGTCATTACCTCATATAATCTAAATTTTACATATTTACCGTTCAGTAGTAATAAAAGATGTTTTCTTCCACTGCTACCTACTTTCCTCCTAAATTACTATGGCATCGACCTGTAATTCAGGTCACCTTCAAAAGCCCCACCCCCAGGCCCCACTAAGTCACGCCCCTGACTCAGTCAGGCCACACCCCTTCCACACCACATTTGACCAGGATTGAAAAAATGAAGGTAAAAATAAACTTCTGTCAGCTGCAGGGGAGGGAGGAGGGTGACTTTCTCCCTGCAGCTCATGCTCAGACTGCACAGTGCTGCTGTCTGAGAGTGAGCTGTTCAAAAGGACATCCCTGTGTCCATCCAGGCCCTGCGCATGACAGAGGACAGGGAGTCTGAAAGCCAGACTGTCCAGCCTCCCCCCAACGTGACACCGTGCCACCGTTCCCCATGAAGCCACACCCCTAAACATGAGGCCACGCCCCCTGGTTCCGTGAAGACACAGAGGAGAAGCTGTCTGAGTGTGAGCTACTGAAAGGGTGGACATCCCTGTGTCTGTCCAGGCACTGCGCCGGACGGTGGACAGGGAATCTGAAAGCCAGACTGTCCAGCCTAAAACCGGACCTTCTGGCTATCTGTTCTCCGTCCGGCGCAGTGCCTGGATGGACGCAGGGATGTCCACCCTTTCAGTTGCTCACGCTCAGACAGTTTCTCCGTGTCTTCACTGAGCCAGGGAGCGTGGCCTCATGTTTAGTAGTGTGGCTTCATGGGAACTGGAGGTGCTGCTTCACGTTTGGGGGAATGGCTGGTGAGGTTTGGCTTTCTGGGGTGGAGACAGTAGCCACCCTAGCTGCTGTGAAGGTCACAGTAAAAGGGGAGGGTGCTGTGGAGGTCACTGTTAAAGGGGCGGGCACTGTATAGGTCACTCTCGATATCTTTTAACGACACAAACAGAAACATTAAATAAATTAAATATACCCGGGCGAAGCCGGGTCCTTCAGCTAGTATCATCATAAAATGGGCAAAGGGGTCAGTTATTTTGAATAAGCAGGAGAAAGGCATTCTGAAACCTACTATGTATAGAGTCCCTAGATTTTATTTATTACCAAAGATACAAAAATCTCTTATGAATTCACCAGGGAGATCTTTTATTTTGAGGTTGATGTAAGCACTTCATCATTGTCTAATTTTATTGATCTATATTTACAGGAGTATGTTGTAGAATTACCATCCTAATTAAGAGACACGAGCCATCAAATTGAATTGCTACAGACATTTCAGTGCCCAAATCGTTATTCACTTCTGACCTTAGATGTGACCTCTTTGTCCACTGATATTGAACATAACCAGTATTTGGAGGCAGTGGCATATATTTTGACATCTGCAGGCATGCTGCCTGATGTACTGATTGATTTCCTCATTAAGGCCGTAGAGTTCAGGGACTATGCGATGGGCACTCGTTTAATCCCTAGCTCTTCAAATCTGCTTATGGGGTGCTTTGAGTGCCTTCATGTTTTGTAGTCCCTATTCTAATCATTTTTGATTGGGTCATACGGATGACACATTGACAATTTGTTTTTTTTTATATTAAAAGGAACAGAACAGGAAGCCAATTTTGCCCAATTTTTGAACAACAATAATTGGGGGTAGAAGTTTATTCCAAACTTTTCTCAGGATCGGATACAGTTTTTAGATCTTGAAATTTTCAAAGGGGAGGATAATACTATTCTAACTAGGACTTTCTTTAAAACTGTAAACGTTATCAGTTACATCCAATTTAATCGTACTCACCATGTCCTTGGCTAAAAAATGTTCTTTATAGCCAATTTAAACATATATTGTGGAACTGCACTGGAGAGACTGTCTTTAGAGAACAATCCACATTGATAAGAAAATGCTTTTTGGATAAGGGCTATCCAAAGAGCATTGCCACTTCAGTCTTTAAGAGAGTCTGTCATTTATCACAATGTCTCAAGTTTAACCAACCAGGTCCCTCTTCTAGTGATTTTCACTGTCAGTTCCTCTCTTCCTTAAACTCTGCACATTGAACATTGGACAATTCTACTTGGCGATCTGATCCTTAACGGTATGCTCCCCCAACCAACATTAGGTTCTCTCAATCAAACAGCATGTAAACTTTCCCAATGACTACATCATCTGTATTTTAACATGTAGTTGCTGTCTGCAGTATGTAGGCTGTACCACCCAGCACATGACAACGACGCTGAACAAACATCTATAAACCATTAGGAAAGGAGTCACTACACTATAGTGTCTCCAAACAAACATTTCACTGATTTTTTACCACAAAGGTCCAGAAAAAGTACCCTTCACCTTATCATCATTGAAAAGATCCCCACATTTCACCCATCCAGAATTAATACTCTTGCAAAAAGAGTATTTTTTTTAATCTTTAAACTGGGCACATACTTTCAGAATTATGTGTGAATATATTGTTGTGTACAGTTGTGTACAGTTACACTTACAGTATATGTGTAGATTTTTTTGGTCTATCTTATGATACACATTTCGAATTTGTTTGTGATGGTTGGCTATGGGTTTAGGTATAACATACTATCATACAAGCTAAGAAAGAACCAGTCTGGCTACTATCTCAATGGGTCACCAGTAGAGAATTTGTTCTGCCAGATTTCTTATACCTGATGAAGGTAGCAGAGTGTTTTTTATTCATTGTACTTTTGCTATTTTTAATACATTTTTAAAGTTTCACCCAGTGTAGCCCCTGGCAAATCCCTTCCTCATGCATCCCAGTTACACATGATAAGACAACACTCCAGAATGGCTTGCTTCTTGAAGTCCCTGTGTTATCAAATATATAAGAACTAATACTGTCATCAAACTTCGCAGACAGATTTTTTCTATAAAACCCTATAAAACTAGAACTCAGCAAACTTCTTTTCTAATACTGGACTGGGTAGTGGAAAATAATGAGAATACCCTAAATGCTATAATTAAGGGATTACTGTAGGAAACATCACTATTTTTGCTATTACTGTTGAGTTTTGTGCTCTTCTGCACCTCCAATATTCAGAAGATTGTGAATCGCTGAAAA
Organism: Rhinella marina; assembly: GCA_900303285.1. NCBI lineage: Eukaryota > Metazoa > Chordata > Amphibia > Anura > Bufonidae > Rhinella > Rhinella marina. Next base: position 53,262 of record ONZH01008727.1, read on the forward strand.
CTAAACTGTAACTTGTCATGGAAGTAGGAGAACACAGTTAGACAGTTGTGCTGGGCTTTTTTTTTTAATAAGCCCGAATTTGTCATCTGGTATCACAGATGTTCTCTTATAAAGTATTTAAGTTTAGTCTAACTGTGACATTTTTCAACAAAATATTCACTGTGCAGACTGCATTTAAATAAAATCCTTTAATTAGTGCTAAATAAATATATTGCGGGGATTGATGTTTGTTACTATGGAAATAAAACATTGACAAAGATTTCATATTGAAGTTTGGCAGATAACAGATGTGTTCCATAACCACTGTTGAATATACTGGGTATAGATATGTACAGTTAACACATAGTCTATTATATAGTTTCTAAAATGAGTTCATTAAAAAACTCAAAAATGCCACTATACTGAAAGTAAAACTTATACATGTATATGGCCAAGAATATTATGATTAGTCTGTTGATAACTGTCTCCAATATCCATCCGTACAAGTTAATGTACTGCTGCTTCATTGTGAGCTTGTAAGAGGGGTGTTGTAGACTGTTTTAGTATTTGTATAACATGCAGTATACAGTAAACCATGTTTAATATGTAACTCTGGTTATTTTTCACAGTTATCTTTCTGCTTATATAAGTAGAATGAATATATCACTTAAAGGGAACCTGTCATCTCCAAAACACCCCCTGAACTAGAGTAAGCGGTGTATAGTGTAAGTGATGCTGAATCCGAATATGTAAGCTTTATCTTCATACTCACTTCCATTCTGACTCTGTGCTCCCACAAACCAGCAGTAAAATGCACTCAGTGGACTCCAATGCGCACTCACATAATGGAGAGGACTCAAAGAAGAGTCCTGTGAGTGCATTTTACTGCTGGTTTGTGGGAGCACAGAGTCAGAATGGAAGTGAGTATGAAGATAAAACTTACATATTCGGATTCAGCATCACTTACACTATACACCGCTTACTCTAGTTCAGGGGGTGTTTCGGAGATGACAGGTTCCCTTTAATGTGATAAAATTTTCATAGCATGCCCAGACAGCCCAGTATAGCCCATCCCAGTACAGGAGACTATAGAAAGCTCTAGAGTTGAGGGGCAGAGCTCTGAGCAGGAAAAGATTAGGGCTCTGAGGACCTGTTCTGGAGGAGTCCAGAGTAGCGCATACTCTACTTAACTCGACTAGCACTCTTCTCGCAACTGTGCCATGGTACCGCAACTTGGTGCTTGAGCAGGTAGAATTTGCGCTGCTTGGGGAGCAGCAGCAAATCCACTACGCTAGCACCAAACCACTGACAGGATCTCCAGGAAACTTATGTGCGGCAGCCTTGGATCATTCTGAATGACCAAGGCTGACCACAAAAACTTAGGGTTTAAATGTGTGTGATCAACATTATCGTTGATCGAATTCATTAGCCCTGGGTGTCTGCTGTTTACATCAGCAGGTTCCCCCTCAGCTATAGGACTTGCTGTGCTTGTGAGCGGGCGCCATCTTTAAAGACCCGATCTGTGCCGTATATGTATGGTACTGGGCGAGAAGGGTTTAATCACTCCTTGGTGGATAGTGACAATTTTTTTACATTTTTTCACATATTTTCTCTCAGATTGTCACATATAAGGGGTCATTTTCCAGAAAAAGGAGTGAAAAGACTAGCAATTGTTCATCTAATTCTCCCTTGGATTATGGAATCAGGTAAATGACAAGTGCTTGCACCACAGACACAAGATCATTATCATATTATTGTCATTATCCTGCCTGCACCTGATTTTTAGCATAAAATCCTTTGACTGTTTCTCTAGATATGTGCTACAGTCATAGTGAAGATTATCACTAGAGAAGAATGATCAATGAAACAAAATTTAATTAGGCCTTATTCACACAGTCAGAGTTTGGTCAGTGATTTCCGCCAGTGATTGTGAACCAAAACCAAGAGTAGACCATACACAAATATAAGCTATAATGGAATCATTTGCACCTGTTCTATGTTTTAGACTTAAAACCAGTTTGGCTCAAAATTAGAGATTCATTTTTCCAAAATTGTGCTTGGATCCAAATTAATTTGTCACAAAGTTCATTAAATCATGTCTGCCCTGGCCTGCAGTTAAACTTTAGGGAGAATGTATCCTGGTTTAAATCACTGTGCAGTGCAGCAACAGGCATAGCTAGTCCTTTTTGGTAGCAAAACAGTTACTGTGTGTCTGAATGACAGGCAGGTTACATATATGGCTGTGCACATCATCGTGTGGGCCACCAACATTTCTAGCTAAACAAAAAAAAGCATAAAGCATCCTTCAGTAAAGTAAAAAAAAAAAAACGCTGCTCGACCCAGTAGCTGTCACAATGACTCTTTAGTGGAACAAAATTGGGACATAGAGGCAGCGCCAATAAAGAAGTGGAGAAACAAAAGGTTCTTTTAATCCATTTTATGCCAGCGTAAACACATGTGCTTGAATCCATTCTGTTAGATGTAGAATGACTGTTTGTCACTATTAGGCTTAGTTCACACTTCAGTTACAGTATTTGGTCAGTAATTGTCAGCCCAAAGCAGGTGCGTGTCAAATCTACAGAACAGTTAAAGATTTATTCATGATTCCTAATCCCAACATAGGCTTGGCTCCTGAATTTGTCTCACAATAAGTGATGGAAATATCTGACCAAATAACAGAAGTGCAAACTCTGCCTTACAGGTCAATGTTAGAGTCAGGCAGGGGCGTTGCTAGGTTAAAACATTCGGGGCCTGGGCCCCTGATGTTTTGTTCCAGGCCCCGAATGTCCCACCTGCCTGCTAGATACAACTGTATTGCCGTCCTTAGGACGGCAATACAATTGAATCTAATGCCCTGGAAGATCTGAAGGACCTGTGGGGACATCATAGGTCATGTGATCAGCTCTAAATGTAGTAGCTGAACAGGACCTGCGATGATGTCACCACCATGTGACCACTGGAGGAGAGGACGGCAGTGAAGAAGAGAAGAAGCTGTGGTGATTTCTGAGGAGGGTAAGTGAATCTATTAATCTTTTTTCAGTGGAGAACCATATTTAGTCCAGTGCAATCCACAGTAATTTATGAATTGGCAGATTAACCCATTACTGCTGTTACTAGGCTGTCTTCCTATATATAACCTTTGTCAACTTTTTCTGCCCTGCTTTTTATTTAGTAGCTCATTTGTTTGGCATTCTACAGTATTTTTGCTGACCAAAGCATGTCCTGTCCCTGATTTTGTGGAGTTTTATCACATTGTGGGGATATACTGTATGGGGTATTAAAAATATTTTTGTAAACGCATCAACTAATTGTAGAAAATCTGCCGAACTGGTCCTGATCGAAGTTGTGAATATAGCAAAATGCCATGTAGAAAAAGAAAGGAGACACATTAGTTTTTCTTTTATACATTTCTTTCTTTTGGATCTACTCCTGGCTTTTGCTCAAAAAACTACACGAAACACTATGTCTGTGATTCTAGTCATGGGGTAATGTCACCCATGCTTTTTGATGCGTCTCACAGGGATGCTGGGAGTTGTGGTTATTTAACCGGGACTGTATGTTAGGGCTGAAGGGAGGGATGTTATTATAATGGGACTGTGTTGGAGGTGGCTGTGTTTGGGGGTCATGTTATTTACATGGGACTGTATTGTTGATGGTGGCTGTAGGAGGGAGTGATGTTATTTACATGAGACTGTATGTTGGAGGTGATTGGTGGTAGGGGAATGATGTTATTAACATAGGACTAAAGGTTGGGGTGATGTTTACATCGGATTGCATGTTAGAGGTGGCTGGGGAGGGGGGATATTATTTATTTGGGACTGTATGTTGAAGGCGGCTGGGGAGGAGGTGATGTTATTTACATAGGACTGTATATTGGAGGGAGCTATAGATAGAGAGAGGGGTGTTATTTACATGGGACTGTATATTGGAGGGGGTTGGAGAGATAGTGTGATGTTAATTACATGGGACGCTATGGAGAGGGAGGGAAATAGTGTTATTTATATGGGACTGTATGTTGGAGGGGCTGAAGGGAGGAGAGTGATGTTATTTACATAGGACTGTATTTTAGAGGGGGCTGGAGAGATGGTGTGATGTTATTTACATGGGACTGTATGGTGGAGAGACAAATATAACTACAGGGGGCACTATAGGGGCATTATAAATACTGGGGGCACTGCAGGGAAAGCATTAGAACAATAAGGGGTAGTATAAATACTGGGAGCACTGTAGGGGTATTATAGTTGTTCTTTTTACTACTGGGGTCTCTATAGAAGGGACTTATAGATCCGCCTTATTTCTACTAAGCACTATGGGGTCCTTATTACTGCTGAGGGTATATAGAGAGTTTTATTACCACTGGGGGACAATAGGGGGCCTTATTTCTACTGGGAGCTCTGTGGAAGCTCTGTGAGGGTATTATTAATACTGGAGGGCTCTTCTACTAATGGAGGCACTCTTGGGGAGCATTATCAATGTTGGGGGCAGTATTACTAATGAGGGCATTCTAGAAGGGAATTACTATTCGTAGTACTATGAGGAGCACTATTACTATGGGGGGGCACTATTACTATGGGGGGCACTGATATTTCTTCAGGATAGTATTTGCGGTATTGGGGAGCACAGCGAGCAGCAGGATAACATAGTTGGGACTCCAGGTTGGGGGATGATGAAATGTGAGGCAGTTAAGATGTCCGTGTGTCACACTCTGCAGAGACGAGGAGCGGCGGCTGAGAGAAGTTGTCTGGACCGAATGGAGAAGATTATGACATAGAAGATCTACATCAGAGGAGACGTCACCTGGGAGGGCCTGGATGTGAGAGGTATGGGGTGCTGTATAGCGAGTACAGCAAAATGCGGGTGGGTGGGGGTGTGCAGTGCGACTTAGAGAACTGGGCCATATTCATTGGGGCTTGGGCCCCGGATCTTTTGAGACCCTAGCAACGCCCCTGGAGTCAGGTCTAATTTATCAGTGTAGAGTCTTAAACGTAGAGTGGCCCAAAATTCAAGGAGTGGCCCCATGTTCACATCACTGTTTAATTTTCCATTCTTATGATTTCTCAGAACAGCCCCCCCAAAAAATGGATCCTGTAGTTTGAGCATCGGTCTTCACACCGTCAGCATTTGATCAGTATTGGTAAGGCAAAAACAGGAGTGGCTCCAAAACAGAGATAACATGTGATGGAAATATTTCCCTGTCTTCTGTGTTTTGGACCCACTCCTGTTTTTGGCTTTCAAATCATGATCAAATCCTGATGCAAGATACAGGTGCGATAGAGGCCTTCTGGACGCTCAAACGACCCATTTTTTTGTTCTTCTGACGGATCAGAATAACGGAAAAATAAAAGTGATGTCAACTCAGCCAAACAGGGACACTAGTGGCTCTGTAACAGACTGGTGAGGCTGGTAACAGCATGAATAGTCCCATTAGTGGCCCAGTAACAAAGTTGGGAAGCAACAGCATGAAGATTCACAATAGTGGCCCTGGAACAGACTGGTGAGGGTGGCAACAATATGAAGAGTCGAAATAGTGGCCCCTTAACAGGATGGTAAGGGTGGCAACAGCATGAAGAGTCCCAATAGTGACCCCAGAAGTGGGGTGGGGGGAAGGGCCAACAGCGTTGGCAGTAACAGCACAAGATGGTGGCAGGTCACAGTAGGGGCTGATGGCAATAGAGGCAGCAGGTGTGTGACAATAGGCTAGTGACACATCAAAATAGGAGCATCAGCAGCACGTGGCCAGAAGTAATGGGTCATTTAGCACAATATTCTGGTGTGGTAGCACACTACAGTCAGATCATTACTACCAGAATGATCTAGTCTATAGCATTAGGAACCAGTGTCTGGAAATCCTGGTTGGTTCAGGCCTGATTCATACTTGTAAAGGTAAGTCTCTCAACATTTTGTGTTGAAAGGCAAATTCTCTTTGTGGTAACTATGCCCCTCACTGCACTAAACACTCGCTCTGATGTCACACTACTGGCCAGGCAGGAAAGCTAGCCCAGGGCAAACTTGACCAGTTGCGGCCACAATTCCAGTTGGGCTACCCAGTAGTCCAGGTGATCTTGGATCTGGGGTGAAAGAGAACAGTCCAAGTATGCCATTATCTGCTTATTCAGGTTCTGTTTCATGTCCTGCTGCTGGGTGGTTTCTTCAGTAGTAGGCAGATGAAGAAAAGTGCTCATCAGAGACTTAAGACTTAAGTTGCTGCCAATGGAACTGGTTAGGGATGAGCGAACTTTTGAAAAGTTTGGTTCGGCGAATTTTCTTGAAGTTCGGATTCGTACGAACCGAACCTAAAACGAACCTTGCTATAACGGCTGAATAATTGCTGCAACAATAATGGGAGTCTGATAGGGTATAGTTTTGTTGACTTGCAGTTGCTATTACAATGAAAAAAGTAGAAAAAATCTAAGTGACTTCAACAACGGCGACGCAAAATATACGCATATTTGAGAATTTAAACTAATGCGTACGCTAATGCGAACATTCCTACTTAAGTAATGAACATACAGTGTAGCGTTGTCAAAGGTACGCTACTTAACTGAATATGTACGCATTAGCGTACAAATACACTGCGTCTGCGAACATTCCTACTCCAGTAATGAACATACAGTGTAGCGTTGTTAAAAGTACGCTACTTGACGGAATACGTACGCATTAGCGTACAAATCTTTAGCGTACTATTTGTACGTACGTACGCACGCATGACGTAGAGGCATAGCGATGGCAAGAAGAGCAGCTGCTTTTAGCTCAGAGGAGCTCAAATACGTGGTCCGTGTCATGGACAGGGAGAACTATGATGGCCCACACCGCCATCAACATGTCCACAAAAAGGAGGTCATAGAGGTGGTGATCCGAGGCCTCCTACATAGGTGTAGGACTGTAAGGACCCCCGGCCAGATCCAACGCCGATGGTCGGATCTAAAAATAAAAACCCCAGTGTGGCTAAAGGAGATACGGGAGGAGATAAGAAGGGGTAAGTAACAAAATATTTAAAAAGTAAAATCATGTTAATAAATTAGTGTACTGTATTGTGTATATATACCAGTCAGGGTTGCCAACTGTCCACAAATTTCTGGACAGTCCGTAAAAATAGGCAACTTTTTTCCTATGTCCGTGAAAAAAATATAGGAGTCCGTGATTTTTTAGAGGCTGGTGATACTAGATTATTTTGGTGGTAATTATCATCATTTTTCAGCTCACAGTAAATGGTGTTAATGAGTTCTGATCAGTATATTGAGCTATAGACCTTTATTACTTTATAGTTATCCTTCATTATGGTTTTCAAATTTTTCCTTTAAAAATGTTGACCGTCCGTGATTTTGGGATAAGTTGTCCAAAGTTGTCCAGAAAAAAAAAAAATTTGGTTGGCAACCCTGATACCAGTGCCAATAATGAAAACCGTATAGAAGGACAACGTGGGCGTGCGTGGTGCGCTGCAGAAATTTTCTTTCATGCTAGGCCACGCCTCTAACTCCACTCAAACAAGTGAAGATATTCTCAGATACGTGCCCCTTCACAGTAATTTGCCTTAGGCTACTTTCACATATGTGGTGGTGATCCGGCAGGCTGATCCGCGGTATTTGCCCTGCAAATTCCCGGCGTTCTTGCTGGATAGCGGCCGGTTCAGCACCGTCACCCATTATTGTTGATGGGGTTGGCCGTTCTCCTTTTTGTGTCAGGCAAATGCTGGATCCGGAGAGATCCGTTGGGCTGTTCCCGGCCGTAGCAGCCCACCGGATCTCTCTCGCTAGTATGAAAGTACCCTTAAATATATGCCCCTTCATAGTTAGTGCTTCCTCCTCCTACACACAGACTGAAAGACGTGCTCATGCTGCATCTAATGCGTCTGGAGTGGGCGATATCAAAAATATTCCCACAATAAAGATATTAAGAAATGTATTGCAATAAATAATACCCATTTAGAAGAAAAAAACACTTGGGGCCACAAGGAGAAGACATTATACTGTATGTGGGCAGCCACAAGGAGACATTATACTGGACGTCGGGGAAGGTGAAGGGACTGCTCCCTGCTTACCGTCACCCGTCTCTGCTTCTTATGGATGCAAAGACAGCTGACCACGGGACATAGCCACCCATTCCCGGACTCAGCCGCTAAAATCCTGACAGTCCAGCCTAATCCGGAACGCTTGGGACGGGAGCTATGGTATACTAGTGCATTGTATGTGCTGTATTTATATTTGTTATGTTTGTACCTGCAGAATGTGACACACAGACATCTTTTATTCATTCATTCAACCCTCCCATTCATTATTTCATTCAGGCCCCTCCCAACAAATGCCCCCTCCATCAAATATGCATCCCAGATATTCTATGATCCCTTAACTTTAAATGCCCACTCCACATCATATCGCCCTCCTCTCACCCATAATATCTTCATAGTAGTATACAGTGTTAGTATTAAAAACGGTCATCATAACAATTGTGTACGGATTTATGTTGCAGAGCAACGTCAGTGACGTCACGTCGAGGCCTGACGGCCCCCACAGTACCATCAACTTCTAGTAAGTGTAAACATATTTAATTATTTTTAATCCAGGCTATGTGGGAGTGCAGCAGCAGTGATATAAGAGCACTAGTGTTTAGGAATGGGATCCAGCACCAAACTATTCACATGTATCAACATCAGCAATTACAACTGTTCATTTGAGTTGAATGAAATGCCATTATTTAATGATTTTTTACAGCTGCTGCACCACAGGGGCCCTCTACCCCGCCTGAACCCCAGCCACAGAGGAGCCCACCTGCCACTCCAACAGCCCCCGAGGTAGAAGGTAGGTAGACTGCCGAGACTGACCTCTCTAAACCCCCCACCAAACCACCCTCGCAGCCGGCCAATAAAACACACAACTCCTTAAGTTGGGTAAGGGTCGGTCACAGCTTTATTTTCTTATCTTATCCAAAACTTCAACTTGTTGACCATAAACACCATAACCCGGAGTATTGAAGTGCTATGCCCCACAGCGTTCTGTGGGCCAGTCTGCTTCTTCTCCGTCTGAAATCGTCAACCGACCTCTGTTGTGACTTGCAATGTAAAACACTGAAACAAACCAGAAATGAATCAGAAAAAGTAAAGAAAAAGATGAAATAATGGGGAAGGGAGGGTGGGAAGCTTTCAGTGAAGATGCTGGAGAAAGAGGCCGTCCCCCTATCAGGGCCATCCTTTTAACCCCTTAGCCGCTACCACCACCTCAGCCAACCAGGACGCAGGGGTGTGGGTTAAAAGAAACACCCTCTTGCTGGTAATTAGAAACAGTGTCCACAAGAGAAACACCCCCATGGGCAGAACCATTTTTTCCCCTTACTGCAGGCTGAGTTCATTAACCCTTTAATGCACCACCGCTCGTCAGTCATAGATGCCTTCACTTAGTCACCTCGGCGTCCGTTAAAATCAAAAGTGTAATTGGTGGAACTTCTGTCTTCAAAATAGAATCTAAATTTATGCTTTATCTTTTGTAGCTCCAAACGTCAGGGAGGCAGAGTTTTCCCCAGGACCCTGGGAGGACCACGCGTATGGGTGTCTAGTAAGTACAAAGCCATAATTCACATAAGTGAAATATTCTCAAGCACTAGGATCATGTCACCCAACATGTTATGATAACTAGACTGTGTACACATTATGTTCTCCAAGTGGTTAGTGAAGCCGACATATCACAATAATTTTAAAATCAAGGTAGTGAAGAAGTAGAAACTTGAGTTACACCAAAAATATTTAAGAAAAAGGTGACATACATCACATAATATTATAGTACATTGGCAATCTCTTTTTAACAAAGCGAGAAACAGCCCTGCACCTCACATAGATCCAGAGATCTGCCCCAATTACTCTGCTACATCAAGCTGGTTACTAAAGGGTAGTGTGACTAGTGTCTATTCTGCTGCATGTCAAGACTCCTGTCCATCTCTCCCTATCACAGCTCAGGACAGGAGGCAGTTGAAGATTTAAACTGAGCATGTGCGGCCTTCTCAGTGAGCAGGTCTAAGAAATAAGAAAAAAAATAGCTCCATAAAAATACATTTCACTGAATAATTGAGTCAGTTCTAGTAGATATACAAAATATTTAATGACATGCAACAGCTAAAGTATTCAGATCCAGGTGCTGCAATAAAAGTTTAGAATATTTTTTGTGGGACAACCCCTTTTAACTTGATAATACTGATTATATAACTGTTACCATCCCTACAGATATACCCACTGATTTTGAAGTCGAGGCAGCCCTGAGGCGATTCGGGGGCAAACTCCGGGCTGCCTCTCGCCTCATTAGAAGCCTCCACCTGGACCACCAGGAGCTTCTTCAGATGATGGACACACGCCGTCAACGGCCTATTTAATTTTTTTTGTATTTATGTTTTGTTTTTTTTGGGTCAATTCCAATTGTTATTATTATTATTATTATTATTATTATTATTATTATTATTATTATATTATTAGTAGTAGTATTACTACTAAAATTATTCAGAACATGTTTTTTTATTTGTTTTTCAACACCTTTAACCCCTTCCTGACATACTGTGAAGAAATCCTGTTATGAAACATATATTGACTTGTACGTAAAGTGCAAGTGCTGCCAAAAATTAAGCGGAACAGGCACTCCAATACAACGGGTATAAAGAAGGGCGTCATTCACATTGTGGAACAATTGTTCTTGTCGTGGGACTCATACACTCATAAAGCCTATGCACAAAGTGACAAGTCTGCCAAAAATTACAAGGAACAGGCACTCAGATACACCTTTTATTACACATAAAGGGGGGCATCAGTCACACCCGTGAAAAATTAAGATTGATGGCCTGGTGGTGAACAGACCCTTGAAAACATTATGGTAGAAGGCCTGGTGGTGAACAGACCCTAAAACATTATTTTTGAGGGACTTGTGGTGAACAGACCCTTGAAAACATTATGGTAGAAGGCCTGGTGGTGAACAGACCCTAAAACATTATTTTTGAGGGACTGGTGGTGAACAGACATTTGAAAACATTATGGTAGAAGGCCTGGTGGTGAACAGACCCTTGAAAACATTATGGTAGAAGGCCTGGTGGTGAACAGACCCTTGAAAACATTATGGTAGAAGGCCTGGTGGTGAACAGACCCTAAAACATTATTTTTGAGGGACTGGTGGTGAACAGACCATTGAAAACATTATGGTAGAAGGCCTGGTGGTGAACAGACCCTAAAACGTTATTTTTGAGGGACTGGTGGTGAACAGTCCCTTGAAAACATTATGGTTGAAGGCCTGGTGGTGAACAGACCCTTGAAAAAATTATGGTTGAAGGCCTGGTGGTGAACAGACCATTGAAAACATTATGGTAGAAGGCCTGGTGGTGAACAGACCCTAAAACATTATTTTGAGGGACTGGTGGTGAACAGACCCTTGAAAAAATTATGGTTGATGGCCTGGTGGTGAACAGACCCTAAAACATTATTTTTGAGGGACTGGTGGTGAACAGTCCCTTGAAAACATTATGGTTGAAGGCCTGGTGGTGAACAGACCCTTGAAAAAATTATGGTTGAAGGCCTGGTGGTGAACAGACCCTTGAAAACATTATGGTAGAAGGCCTGGTGGTGAACAGACCCTTGAAAAATTATGGTTGATGGCCTGGTGGTGAACAGACCCTAAAACATTATTTTTGAGGGACTGGTGGTGAACAGTCCCTTGAAAACATTATGGTTGAAGGCCTGGTGGTGAACAGACCCTTGAAAAAATTATGGTTGAAGGCCTGGTGGTGAACAGACCCTAAAACATTATTTTTGAGGGACTGGTGGTGAACAGACCCTTGAAAAAATTATGGTTGATGGCCTGGTGGTGAACAGACCCTAAAACATTATTTTTGAGGGACTGGTGGTGAACCAGTAGGGTTGAGAAGAGACAAGTTGAGGAGGAGGAGGAGGCAGCACTTGATTGCACCCAGTATGTTTCCAAATAGACAATTGATGGTGGGGGCATTAGTAAGAGCAGTATTTTTTGGACCCAGAAGGGCCTAGTACAGAGAACTGAAGTTGGAAGCTAAGAATATGCACGCTTGTAAAAATCAGTTTTTATACATGAAAAAAGTTGATGTTGAGTTCAGCACAGGACAGTCAACGTTAAAAAACCCCTCTAACATTACAGCTAGTCTAGTAGGATACGGATACGGTGAAATAGACAGACAACCTCACCCACAGAATCCATGAGATGAAGAAAGGACATTTAAAAAGGCACAGATTCAAGAAGGCTTTATGCCAGTTCCATTATCCAAAAAATATGTGTCCAATTTTCATGAAATGGACACCTCACTGCCACTCGCTTTACAAATTGACGCAACTACTCTGGTGTAAAACCAGTTGAATCTGGGCCTATGGCTGTTGG